>APFE031663733.1:45636-84422 GCA_000404065.3 Pinus taeda | reverse complement strand
TTTGAAATGTTAATTTTATTTTTTTTAAATTGAGTAATCTAAAATTATAAACTGACATATGAGATTTTTAAATTCAATTTTTTGAGAAAAGCATAAATATGACTTTTGTATATTTTTACTTATTTTTTCATTGGAATATCTATTTATTGATTGTATGTTTGTTGCTTGGAGTGCATTCATATTCTTCGTTAATGCAAATTATTTTACATAATATGTGCATCTTTGATTCCCATAAAAACTACTTGTTATTTGGTTTTTATTCACCCATTTTACATTGTACCTTACATGCATTTACTTTTATTTTATCTCTTTTGCTGGGAGTGCATTTGTACTCTTCTTTATTCAAATTACCTTTTATAATGTGTGCATCCTTGATGCCCAAAAAATCTACTTATTATTTTTTTCTCATTCATCATTTTACATTGTACTATATATACATTTCAACATCTAGTATAAAAATTAAAGGTCTTCATCCTTATAATTTGAGGACATTTTAATTCAAGATTTATATAATATTTTTCTCCTTTGTATATACATTTCAATATCTAGTATAAAAATTAAAGGTCTTCATCCTTATAGCTTGATGACATTTTAATTCAATATTTATATAATATTTTTCTCCTTTTTATATACATTTCAACATCTAGTATAAAAATTAAAGGTCTTCATCCTTATAGCTTGATGACATTTTAATTCAAGATTTATATAATATTTTTCTCCTTTTACCATACAAATTTGAGTATTTATATCTTTAAATAACTTACATGGAAAATATATCTTGAGATTCAATGAGAAATACAATTTGGACTTTGATTAATTAGAGGTTTGAGAGATACATTTGGTTTTCAATAGCTTGGGTATTCGGTGTTGGAATCTATTTTAGTATTTGGAGATTTTGGATTATTGAAGTTTTTATATGAATATAAACTTGATTTCTATACATTAATGAAACATTGAAAATATGACTAGTTAATATTAATATAAAAAATGATTGTATAGTGTGAAACATTGGACCCAACATTTTTAAAAATTATAATTAAATAAGTATGATTTTCATGAAATAAGTATCAGTTTCATTATTTTACATTTTAATTTTTGTTTGTTTGTTTGAAGTTGTTATATTTTCTTTATATTAATGTATAATTTTAATTGTTTATATTTTACTTTTGAATATATAAATAAATTTAATTTCTAGAAAATTAAATTGATATTTTAAATTATAAACTACATACTTAAAACCTACGATTTTAACAAATTCATATATAATTTCTAAAAAAATAATCGAAAAATATATAGGAAAATCAAAATTTAAGAACTATTAAACCAAACTGAATATTAATCTTCCCATTAACCTTATACCTTCGGGTAACAACATCATAGCTATAATATATAATATGTTTAGGGCATATTTTTTAAATAATTATTTCCTTACGCACATTTATTGAAGAATGAACAAAAATGACTTTAAAACACTATATTGCAAGAAAATAAATTGTGCTTATATGAGTCTTTCAACTAAATATATGTGAATAGGAGTAGCTACATTGTGCCACTGCTTGGCTAATGATAAAATTGCAATTTTCTTTGTAATTCAATTTAACAATATGGAAGTGTGGCAATGAGTTTTTGTAAAATGAAAAGATTAACATATAAATGAATGCCATACATATATTATGTGGTGAGGGACTCTAATTTTTGATATGGATGAAGAAACAACAACAATTAAATCCTAATTGATTATTGTGTTAGATTAATTTATCTCACTACAAAAGCAATAACAATTGTTGTTCTCAACACATACCAAATTAGAAATGGTATTGTGTAAAAAAAAATGATTAAATAATATATAAATTAATGGATATTCATTTAAAAAATATTTATATATCATTTGTAAATACTAACATAATAATAAAATAAAAATTAAAAATTAAAAATACTTAATTTTAATTGATTAAAACCGTATAATACAACTAAAATTATTCTACATTTATTAAATCTAAAAACTATATATATAATTTTTTATTAAAAATAAAAAAGCAAAAAAACTCTATATTTGATAGACTTAATTAAAATTAGCATCTCTAATTCCAATCATAATGCAATGCCATAAGATTCATTCCTCGTGTTATTATTTTGTTTTGTTGGCAATGATCACTGGTGGGCATTTCTTATAATTCTGTGTATCTGTGAAATGCATAACGTATTTGGTTTGTGTAGGTTATAATTTGGTCCGGCTAAGTCTCGCAAGCAACCGAACTTAATGTTTAAAAATAAATTGCGTGAAAATTATTCACTAATTTTTTATAAAAAATTAAATGGTATATAATTAATGGATATTCATTTAAGAATATTTATGTATTATTTGTATAGTAATAAAGATAATAGATAAAATAGTAAATTAAAAATGTTTAATTTTATTGATTAAATAGTATATTCAATTAAAATTATTCTTGTATTATTAAATCTAATCTAAACTATATATGCATAGTTTTTTATTAAAAATAAAAATACAAAACTCTATATTAAAATGAATTAGTGCTATCAACTTAATTAAAATTTGCATCTCTAATTCCAATCATAATGCAACGGCATGGATTCATTTCTGGCGCTATTATTTTGTTATATTGGCAAAGTCACTAATATTAACTAGTGCTATCAACTTGATTAAAATTTTCATCTCTAATTCCAATCATAATGCAACGGCATGGATTCATTTGTGGCGCTATTATTTTGTTATATTGGCAAAGTCACTAATCACTGGTAGGCATTTCTTATAATTCTGTGTAGTTGCAAAACCGATAATGTATTTGGTTTGTGTAGGTTTTAATTTGGCCGGGCTGAGTTTAACAAGCCACAAAACTTAATGTATGAAATTTTCAGAAGTAAAATGTGTGAAAATTATTAACTTGATTTTTATCCACCAGAAATATCAACTTAATTAATTAAAATTGATATCTCTAATTCCAATCATAATGCAATTTCATAGGATTCATTAGTTGCGCTATAATTTTGTTCGATTGGCAATGATCCTATTGGCATTTCTTATAGTTATTTGTAATTGCAAAATCCATAATATATTAAACAATCCAAAATCCATAATGTGTAGAAAAAAATAGATTAAAGAAAATCAAGGCCATTCCCACAACAAAGATATTAAATAATATAATTAAATATAATCAAAGTTGTTAGTATTCAATATCTGCGAGGAATCATGAAAACCCTAAAATATCTTAAAGGTTTAATATTATCATCTTTCAGCAGTGAGACTAAATCTCCTAAAATATATTAAAGGTTTAATATTATCATCTTTCAACAGTGAGACTAGATCTCTTGATCCCATGTACTTATGCTAGCTTTATATATTATAACTACACAATTACACCTAAAAAATTAAAATTACAAAATTTTCATGTACAACCTAACTAAACCTAATATTCCAACACAAAAATAAAGCTATAAGTGATTAAATGAGGGTATAAGTGCATGTGTCAGGTTGCGTAAAACGATCGTTCCATTTTTTATTTTTATTTTTAAATATTATTTTTGTTAATCTTTATTTGTGGAGATAAATGAGAAGCATGGTAATTTTGTAATGCTTATTTGATCAAATATTAATTTAACTACGGTGATTTATTGATTTAGATATACAAAATAAAAGTTATCATTTTTAATTTTATTTATTAATAAAATAGTTATGAAGAAATATATTAGCATCTTTTAATTTTATTTATTAATAAAATAGTTATGAAGAAATATATTAGCATCTTTAATTTTATTTATTATAAAATAGTTATGAAGAAAATATATTAGCATCTTTTAATTTAGACCATTAAATCAAAAAAAAATAACAAAAAAGCTAAAATAGAAAACTTTAATAGGGGACGCTATGGCGTAATTAGTCAGCATTAAAAGGGTTTCACAAAAGGATACCAAGAGTTCGTCGTGGTAGTGTGGGTTCCAATCCATTTTTGACTTGGATGAAAGAATATGGAACTCTGGACCTCTGTCCACCCGAAAAATGCTCGTACATATGCGCTCGATTCAATGGGTTTTTCGAACCTTCTGTTTGTCAAAGCACTTGAGGGTTGCTAATGATAGGTTCATGTGTATGTGCAAAAAGTTAGCAATGATAAGCTCCTGTTGTTACACTAGCGAAAGGCCACAGTTTCTCCAAAGTTAGCAATGATAAGCTCGTGTTGTTACAGTGGCAAAAGGCCATAGTTTCTCCGGTCGCTTCTCCCGCCGAACTTTACAAGTGTTGGCAGCCGTCACCCGTACACAAAGTCGTCACTGTCGTTCTCGTATGGACTTCCCATTAACACCACACCATTGCCGATAAAAAGGCATCCCATCAGCAGCCAAACTTATCATCCGCACTCACAGTTACCTTATCATCCAAACTTATCAGACGCCCTAAAAACTTCGAGATTCCAAGGCATCGAAAGTTTTGCGAGAATAGAAGGGAGAAGCATCTACAAAAGCATTCAATAGCCCGCTCATCTCTGGGCTTCGACTTGGCCGGGGCCTTTCTCAAGTCCGTCCAAGCAGCCGAAACACAAAGATAACCGTCGTCGGCGTCGGAAATGTGGGAATGGCGGTTGCGCAAATGATCCTGATGCAGGAGCTCACAACGGAGCTTGCCCTGGTGGACGTCCATGCCGACAAATTGCGAGGCGAAAAGCTGGATTTACAACACGCCGCCGCCGCCTTGCCCCGCACCAACATCGTGGCGGGTTCCGACATCTGCGTCATCACGACTGGCGCCAAGCAGTGGGATGGCGAGTCACGCCTCAACGCAATTTCCATCTCTTCAAATCCATCGTGCCGCAGCTCGTGGTAGTCATTCAACCGCTTATAGCGAGGTGCGGCACTACCAATCATTTTCTTTTCACCAATATTTACGATTGTAGACTACGCCTAACTTTCCATACTTAGTTTTATTTTTGTTACCAAGTATTATCTTTATCTTTTATACAAGTGAAAGCCCATAACATTCACATAAACAACATTATACAAGAGAAATGCACAACAGTATAAAGAGGGGCAACTCCCTGCAATATGAGTCTGCCCGAATCAATATATTATATAATCTTATTTTACAAGTACAAGTTAAATCTTGGGAAACCCCAAATTTACACTTAGCCAATTTTCAACTTCGGCAAACTCGGTTGCCCAGCTCGTTGGCACCTCCGCACGGCGACTCACCAACCTTTCATTCACCTTGTCGCACGATCGTGTTGTTTGCTTAACTTGGGCGCGCCTCGTCGTAACCAAGTCGCCACACACGGGTGCCTCCACACAAGTCGCACCTCCGTTCACAATCTCAACACTTCACACCGTCAGGTGACTCCATCAAGTCTCCACCGTTTACCCTTACACAACGGGTGGGCGCTCACCTAAGCTGCCCAAGACCCCGTGCCAAGCCGTCGCACAAACCAGGCGCCCATGCCTTCGTTCAACCATCGGGCGTTCCTTCGCACAACTGGGCGCCCACACCCGTGCACGCCCTACTTTTCGACCGGCCTTCGTTTAGACTGTGCGTTCAAGAGACCTGCCTAAGACTTGGGCGCATATCCATCTGCGCCTTCCTCTTTGTTGTGCCCTCTTCTCCACGCACTTCTCCTTGAATACTCCTTGTCGAATGATGATCGAATGAACTTCACGCATTATTTACTTATACGGGTGGCAGGGCGAGTTAGCCTACCCGGCCGACTCGTCCTCCACGCTATGGATGCCCCCTACTCATCGCAAATGCCTCCAAACACATGTCGGCTTGATCCAAATCATAGGTCGGTCGTGGGTTATCCTCCATGCTTCCCACGCATATAAAAACCATCGCTCAACCATCATTTGTGCGCATTAACACTTGTTGTCCATGCACCTTCGATTGGCTCACACTTTGTCGTTTCAAGCTGTTCGTTCAAGACTCTAACCGCTCTCCTTCATTTGGTCGTGGTCGCACTTCACCCGGTGGGCGTGCTAAGGACAGCAGGTCCTTACATCCTCCTCCACCTAAAGGCATTGTCATCCTCGAAAACATACCATCCTGGTAGCCATTCACCAAGATCATCAACAATTGTCTCATCCATGATGTCAACTCCTACACATACTGCAAACATCTCTACAACATATGTAGAACCATTATCTCCATCATGTCTCATCCTGGCAACCATCTGTCACCAAGATCACCATACCAAGGTATACATCCCATCGGTATGTCATACATCGGAAATCATCTCAATCCATAACCATCAACCATCTCGTCGCAATCTCCACATGTTGCTCCCCATCATGGAAGGCCGGTCCCTCCATCTCAAGCTACATGCTTCCTGCAACCTCTCGTGTCGACCTCATCATGTATCATCCTCGTGTGAACTACTGCCATGATACTTCAACACAATGCTAACACATCTCTGTACACTGTCGACCCCCATGTTTGAACTAGTCGGGTGATCAGTCCAACTGTCACGATCAAACCATGAGAATGCACATCTTCATGCCACCGTCAGTCGTTTCTCAGAACATCCTGTCAAATCCTCAACTCGATCAAGAATCCATCTCCATACAAGTGTAAGCCATGCTCAGGTCCATGAAGTAGTCCTCATCTCATCTGCAATATGATGTCCATGATTTCTGGTACTAATGTGCTGCATGAAATCAACCACATCTACCCCAACATCATCATCCATATGTGTGCCTCCTCAATATGAAGAGACCATCTCATCGAACCTGACTCTCGATGTGCCACATCCAGGTCCATGAAGCAACCTCCATCATATCTGCAATGTGCCATCCCTCAAGTCTACCATAGAAACAAGTATACACCTGTCTCAACTATCCATTTGCTGCCCATGATCCTAGATCAATTAGCTCTCATGTGTCAAAAGTGGTTAAGTCTCGGCTCAACCCATGCCCAAGTGTTGCCACCAAGGCATCATCATCATTGTATTCCATCACTCCAAAGTTTCTCATATCGATCATCCACAGCAAGTCACTCTTTCAAGCCATTCCCATACATGTACTTGAAAGTATGCACCCCAACCTGCATCAAAGTCTCTAACCTCAGCTCCTCAATGGATCAGATCCTCCAAGTCCACTATATGAAGTCCTTAAAAATCACAACCTAATGTCATCATGAGCTCCATGAGTCATCTCCAACCAACATCTCAGCAAGCATACAAGTCTCGGCCCAAAGGTCTCTGCAAGATGCCTCAGCTCTCCATGTAGTAGGAATGCTTCATAGTCTGCTCACAACTCATACAAGTCCATGGCCTTGTTGTACAAGAGTGCACAACCTCTCCATCGACTCATAACCAAAATTGTAAAATTTATGAAATTCCTTGATAGAGCTTCACTTATAACTACCACATTTAACTTCACTGCATTACATCACCCCACACAACACTAATCGCCAATTTTCTATATTTAGCCCCCTATATGTGGACCCTAGCGTGTCTCTCTATATTTAATCCCATAGTGCTCCCTTTTAACCAGACAGATGCTCAACTCTTTGGATGGTGTTACTCAGGATATATCGGGTAGAATACAGAAATAGAAATGTGATTCTTTAGAGAGGGATAGAAGTAACTTTAATGTGTTTGTATAAGGATTGTTTTAATTCATTGCATATTTCCGTGTGTAGAATAAAATTTAGTATAAAGAAATCACGTTTTCAATTAAATCGGGTGATAATTTTGGTTGGAGATTTTAAATAGTCTTACTCCATCTTTAACCTCAAAAATAAGTTTTATGGTTTTTCAAATTTTATTGAGTCACAATATTTCATATTTCATTAGAATAATTTAATAGTTTGAAATTGAAAATGCAATTAGGTTTATTGAACAAATCCAAGACATTTAACAATAAGTGCATTATATTTTTGGATAAGTACACTATCAAGTACAAATAGCAACATGATCAACATTTGGTACCACAGAAGCTTTGAGCAGATGTGGCCAACACGTCAATAATGGAAAGCAACACTATTGGAACCCACTCGATGGGTTTACCCCAGCGGAGTGTTAAGAGCGAAAGGAATAAAGCATCAGGATATTCTAAGCAGGTGGGGTCCACCCGACAAACTTACTCCGAAAGAATGTTAGGAGTGCGCAATGTTAAGTATCGAGATGGAACAGAGCAGGTGGAGCCCACTCGGCTATGATTGCCTAGAGGTATACCCAAAAATATTAAACTCAACGCCCAAAGAAAAGTGTCGAGCTATAGGTGCTAGGACACAATGGAAATGGACAGAGTGACAACCAATAAATAGAGGGTCAGGCGAACCCTAACAACCACCTCATCCAAGAGGGATCATCCTGGAGAATTCAATTGGTGGTTGTGCCAAGTTGTAGAGTATTGGGACATGGTGGCAATGGATTGAGCAAGAGCCAATAAACAGAGGGCCAAGTGGACCCTACTGGCCAGCTCATCCTGGTGGATGGATCCTGAAAGATTAAAAATCGGGGCAAAGGGGATGCGCTAGGTTAAATGGGGCTCCAGCCTTAGCAATGGGCACGAGCTCAAATGGAACAATTGAAACCACGAGTGGGGAACCGATAAGGGCCCGTATCCCAGAATCATGTAACCTTTAAAGAATTGCAATTAAACAGAAAATTCAGGATCAGGAAGCTTCATCCTTTAGGGATGGACTTTGGTCCCCTCGCGTACAGGTGTGACGAATGGCACGGAGCCATTAACCAACGAAAAGGGCCTGCGTAGGGCTCAAAAGTGCTAACTGCCCAATAACTTAGGTCATGGTAGCAAAGACCGGTCCTATGGAATAAAATAGTTAAAGCTAAGCAGAAGGGGTCCACCCCAGCCTTAAATGAAAAATGGTAACAGACAAGCAATTAGTCAGCGGATTGCCATCGATCCCAAGTTTGTTTGGTCCAGGAAAGCACTGCGAGAGGGTAACTAGCATGGCAGATAAACCAATGCTAGCCCCTGAAACGGTCAATGTCAAATGTTAAGTATGGCTGATAAATGGCGACGATCGATTTTGGGGGTGTCAGGCCTCACTCTTGATCTTGTTCATTCATTTCGTTGAAGTAGGGGGACCACACCCACCACCAACACAATGATGACTTCAACAAGTGAGCGTTATTTTTTTAGGGCATAGGTATTTCCCTTCACCGCTTCTCGTCCAATCCCATGGATCCACGTGTCTCCCATCCACACGTCATTCCACCACACTCCTCGCCTATATAGTCACCACCTGCTTTCCGTTGGTGTTCAAATTTTAATTTGCTTCAATGATGTCCTCTGTCACCCATCCTGTGCTCGACCCTGTTCAACCATCAGTCAATGCAGAGAACTTCTAACATTACCACACCAAATCATGTCTTCCCACCATGGATTTTAATCTCGATGGGTGAAAGGTAACGCCATACAAGAAGGGTCAACTCCAAAAAATGGAAAATTTAAGTAGTTAGAGGGAGAAAACAACAGGCAAATTGGAAGGTAACCATGGGAGGAATACAATGGCAAAGGCGTGGCCAAATCATTAACGCACCACAAACCCAGATAATGAAGCCTGATTCCACCTTAGGAAATTAGAGGAATCAACAATGGAGATATTTTGTTGCGCCAATTATGGAACCTCATGTTTTTCATGTTTTGTGAATATATCATTTCACGAAGGAATCAAAATTTGTTAGGTAATCATTAAGATAGCTAGGTCATTCGCATGCTCAGATAGATGGGTAATTTAGACAGTTGTAGAATTCAAGATATTTTATAATTGTTTGTTTGGACTCTCTCCCTATAAAAAGGAAGAGGAACTTGATAGTAAGGTTTATATTTTCCTGTTCCAGAGGTTATAATTGTTTTGCAAATTTCGCCAAGTTTGGGCCTGTGACATGTATTTCATTCTTCTATATTAATGAAGAAGTTCCTAGTCATTCCAAGTATTGGGATATGTAGTATGTGTTCTACCTTAGTGTGTCATTTCATGTGTATTTTTCTTCTTTAGAAATTATGTAATTGTAGCTGCTAGATTCACTCTTAAGTCATAAATTTACTTATGCCATGTCATAGCAGATGGTACCTATCAAGGAAAATTTTAAGGATGGAAAATTTTCTTGAAGTTTAAAAACATTGGCGAATCTTACTAATCCCTAATATGCAAACTATAAAATGTTTATTGATATATTTGTAAACTTATTCAAATTTATAATGATTTTATATATAGTCTCTATATAATGTTGGCGATTTTTAAGGTAAAATAATTTTATATTCTAAAATTTGGCCTAATCGTCTTTTATAAAAATTGGAAATTGGTGAATCCTTTTGTGGAAAAATCATGGAAAATTAGCCCACTGGGCGAACATTACCCCCTAAAATTTTCCATGGTACCTATGCGATTGCAAATTTATCTATATTATGTGATGGCAGACAATACTTATGAGATTGCAAATTTTCCTATGTTATGATATAGCATATAGTACCTGTGAGATATTGAGTTGAAAGTCTTATTTAAACACACTCCATAATTTCTGCACCTCCTTTCCTTTATCTTTTCATGATTCTACTAAGATTTAATGTATAGGATTTTGTGTCTGTCCAACCCTTTGCACTGGGTTTCTTATATTTCTTCTTTCCACATTTATTGCAATGATCAATCAAGCTACATTCTTAGTGTGTAGGTCATCAAACCTGAATATTTACTCTTGAGAATGATATATTGTTCATTTGGATATTGAATCTCCCTCTGAGAAGGGTAATTGAGCCAAATTTAAATCATTTTACATTTATCTCTTAAGCAACATTGATTCATCTTCAAGAGAGAATAAGATGTTCAGGCATTGACCCTTATCATCAACCCAGGGGTTGTCTCTAGGAGTGACAACATCTTCTAGCACCGTTGTCGGGGAACGAATCAAAATATATTTTCCTGGATAGAAATTTGAGCATTCCTTTGTCTGGTGAGAAAAGGAAGTGTGGGTTGAGATCTCTCACCTAATGGAGTTTCAAAGTGGCTCTTCCTTCATTCTTGGCCAACAAATTTTTCCCACTAGATTTTTCTTTCGTCATTGGTTATCCTCATCATGTACCTCCATTTCAAGAATGGTATACCTATTTCCCTAGTTTCAGTGGAAGCATAGATGAAAGCCCAACCCAACACCTTAAGGATTTTCATGAATGCATGGAACAACGGGGTATTTCTCATGAAGATATGAAAATGAAATTGTTTATGTATTCTTACAAAAAGGACGTTGGGGCTTGGTACAAAACCCTACCTCATAGCAACTTATCTTCTTTTTTGAGTTTTCACATAGAATTCAGATATTTTTACAAATGTTTATATCCACCAAATTCTTTGTTTGAAGATTGCTGTGAAAATTTTAATGTTGAAAATATTTCTAAGGTTGATGATTTTTTTCAATATATTTGTGGAGCCTAGCTCCAAGAAAACATCAACCTGCATCAAGAAGCACATCCCATCAATCAAGAAAAGGAAGAAGAATTAATTGAGCTACAAAAAAACCCTCGGAGGTCATATTTTGTATATTGTTCTGGTGATCTTGCTCATGATATTGTTGGGGAAATCATACATACATACATACATACATACATACATACATACATACATACATACATACATACATACATACACACAATATTTAATTATCAACCAGAGATTCGTAATCAGTAGATTTGATGCGCTATATGCATCGGTAACAGATGAGTACCTATGTTTGTTGAGTATAGCCTAGATAGGGAGTACTTTAAAAACTAATACCTCATTCCACAAACTTTAACTCGACTTCATCACACAATTTAAAAGGCAAAACTCATAAAAAAAAACTTGAAAAAACTGTAAACTAAATATTTTGATCAGGTAACAAGTTTATCCATTTATAGGCTAATGAAATGGAAAGATGGATTTGAATTTGTTTCCTGTATCAGTTGATCTTAATCACTATGCTAGAATCAATTTACTACATTCAAACATTAAACAAGGCAACCAGAATTAGTTCCAAATAAAATTTTGTATTCTAGTACAAGAAATGTATGAGAAGAGTCTTCACTATCGGTACATGTAGGTGAATGGTGAGATCTCTAATATTGGCCTTCCTGTTCTTCAAGATAGAAATAAACAATTAAATATGTAGCTTAAGAAGATACAATTTGCATTCACAAAAACTAAGGAATTGTCACTCAAAAATTACTTTCATAAAATAAGACTGGAATTGCATCAAACTCTAAAATAAGACTGGAATAAGAACTTGCCTTGATGGATTCAGTGGGCCCTTGTCGAGCTACCAAGGAAAGCTTGAAGACTTACAGAACTAAGAAGCTGATTAACACACTAACTTATCAACCAATGCTCATATTATTAATTCAAAAAGGAAGATTACAGCATTTAATGGTTCAATCACATCTCAACATAATAGTGCTATGCAAATCTGAGTCCAACTCTATGTCTCTCCTTCACTGCTTTTTTAATTCTCTCCAATTCTCTAGCTGACTATCATTGACAAGCCCTCTCTTATAGATACATGGTCATTACAACCAAGGTTACATAAGATAATATCAAATCATTATGGTTCAGCTTAATTTACATATTCAACTTCATCCTCATGACACGAAGTGCATGAGGAAGAAGCATATCTCGATTTTCTATGTAAGGAGGATGCCTTTAACGAACAATTTCCTTAGTTCCATCGAAAACTATTCGCTCAATCACCAATCCTAGAGGATAGGGTTTGGTACCGAAATAATACAGGTGTCGGAACACAGGTACCAGAAACACATAGTCACTAGAACGTGGGTATCAAAATGACACAGTTACTGGAACGCGGGTACTGGAATCACATAGATGTTGTTTTTTATTCCGGATGAGCGGACGAGTATGGTGAACACAGATATACAGTGGACAAAACACAGACAGTTGATCAATGAATATACGAGTACCGGATGAGAATCCGAGTACTGAATTGCTAACATCGGTACTGAATTCATAGGAGTAAAAGTACCAGATCATTGCATGGGTACCAAATGAGTAGAAACATGGTCTAGACATATTTGTGAGCCAATCAAATTAATCCGAGAGGATAAGAAATCAAATAATTCTATTTCTACTACAAGAAAACATAAAATATCATGTTTTGGCATATAAATTACCTCATATAAACATAAGAAGGACAAAAGGTATGTTCTGGAGCTAAATGAATAAATAATAACTAGGTTCAAGGTGAAATTAGTCAACATCAAAGGACGATAAGGGGTATTTGAAAGCATAAAAAGGAGGCCCAACTTTCCCCCATGCTCAAGTTGTTTCATGTCCTCATGCAAAAAGTGTTGAACCCTTCCTCAAAATTTCAAAAATGGGGCTTTCTTGTCTGAGTATCAGTTGCTTGGATCTAAGACCTTCACTCCTAGGGCCTCTTCTTTAAGTTCCCTTTTAATGACTTTGGTATAGCATACGAAGTGAAGAACCTTCCTCAGCTTAGTGGAGGCCTCATTGTACTCCTCTTGCAACTTTTGGTTGTCCTCCCTTAACTGCTCATTCTCTTTCTTGAGGTATTCATCCAACACCTTGTATTGTTTCTTCTCTTCCCTTAGTTTCTCATTTTTCTTTTGGAGTTTGTTAATTTTTTTCATCATCTGTTGTCTAGTTAAAGAACTAGCAGGTTCAATTGTTTCCCATTTGGCAAGTCTCCTTTTATCTTCAACTTCGCTTCTCAATTATTTGAAAATATATGTAACTAATTCCTATGTTTCATTAATTGTTTCTTCTTGTACATGTTCTTTTTCAGGGGAGGTAGGGACATCTGTTGGATTTTCTGGAAGAGGAGTATGCATATTCATTACCAATTTTGCCATGCTTTTAGTAGTTCAGCATGGAGGTGTTGATGACTCACTATCCTGAAACAATATTCTCTTCTTCCCTTTTATTTGCGACATGGACCCTGTGACTTCTTCTTTCTGTGAATGTCTCTCCTTCTTCTTAGAAGTTTGTGACTTTTCACTCCTTTCATGAGTTCTATGCTTATTTACCTTTTTAACACTTAGTGCAGGAGTCTCTACCTAGGGTAACTCCACGACTACTTCTGAAGTAGTGCCTATGAACTCTCCTTTGTCACAGTCAGCTAGATTTTTCTTCTTCTTCTTCTCACTTATCGGAACTTTGCTTAGAGTGGGTGAATCGAGAGGGGGTCTCTTACCCTTTGATGGTCACTTTACTGTTGATGTAGGAGTTTCCTTCTCCTGCACTATCATACCCTTGTCTGACTTATTAACAGACCTTGATGGAGTAGGCCTCTCAACGCCTTCTTTAGATTTGGACTTATTTTGCTTCTTCTTACTACTTTCCTATTTGATATCGAGGTCCTTAGTGCTATCTCTTGGCATGCTTTCCTCCATGTGCTTGGAACCTTCACCATGAGCAAAATGGCGTGAGAGGAATGTCTTCCAATTTTTACGTTGCTTATTTATCTCATGAACAACTAACAATTTTATCAAACCATGATGGAAGATACTAGTTTCAATATTTTTAGAGGCCAATCTAACTCCTCTGTCATCTTGTTTAAATTCATCCAGAGGAAATATGGAAATTTTATCTCAGGACCTCCCTCGAAATGTAACAAGAGCCTTAAATGGTACAGAAAGGTGACTACATACCTGCCTTCACAAGTCAAGGACCTTTGAAAAATGTTGAGCATCAATCTATATTCCTCTTTGACCCAATTTCTAAGGATGCCTTTAGTCCAATCGAGGTTCAAATGCTCAGGAGTTAAGAATTTTTGACAAAGTTCTTTATTGATGCTCACACCCTTGAAGTATTTCTCCCCTGCAGCCGGTAATCCCATGGTGTCTACTATGGTGGCCTTTGTGATTTTAACTGCAGACCTCCCAACTGGACGTTCTCTCCATCATAATTTTGAGTGAAGGAACGAGAAACACCCTCATGTTACTCTTTAAACTTCTTTAGGAATGGAATCCAACCAACTTGCTTGAACTTCTCCTTACACAATCAACATTCCTCGGTTTCTCTATAAGAATAAATCTCTGGTTCATGTTGATCTACCCCCATGCCGACTTTAAGAGTGCACCTCAGACTTGAGAAGGGTTGGTACCAGAGGTGGCTGAGTACCAAAGTTGGTAAAAGAGTACCAGAAGTGGGGATACAGAGTACCGGAAGTGGTCGACATAGAGTACTGAAAATGTTTGACAGATTGCTGCAAGAGGTGTTACGGAGTACCGGATAAATCAGTGAGGGTTCATGAACTGGAGGCTAAAGGCTAGGCAAGAAAGAAATAATGCTCATCTGGATGGCGAAGCCATCCAGAGGAGCATTATATTTCGAACGGAATGGTAATGGTCACTTTTCTTGCATGATTTGTAGGTGAGTTCGCATGGAATGATGGTGATATGTTGTGTGTAGAGCTCGTTTAGAAACCATTCTTGTTAATGACATCACGTATGGAAATGAGTGTTAAACATGATGCATAGAATGTGGTCGAGCACAGGAGTACGAGATGGTCCATATCAAGGTTTCAGTAATCATTCGTCACCATCATTCAACTTTATGGTTATGGAATGGTGGTATCATCATTATTTAAACAACCCACAAAGGTGGAATCCCTATCATGAGATATTAACATATCATACATTTTCTTAGATTATGATCGACATTCGCCCAATCACACCGATAGTCACCTTATTCAATCATATTAAAAAAAAAAAAAAAAAAATCTTGGGAATGAAGGGAAGTACTTTAGGATTGGGATAGGGGATTAACGGCGATGGTAATAAAATTATTATGAGGAAAATTATATATATTCATTACACAATTAATATGAATCTCAATAGTGGAAAATTAAACATTGATCTCATACCTCCATTACTGGATCACAAAAAAAAAAAAATCAGTACCGGGTAACCACATAGAACTTTTCATCAGTACTGGATGACCACAGAGAAATTTTCTTTAGTACCAAATGAACACAGAGAATTACTGTTCTAGTACCATATGATATTTTAGTAAGGTATCAAAGTGTATAGTCTTCAAATTAAGATCCTGCAGGCTTCCCCTTGTAGCTTACCGTATTCTAAAGGTCAAGCTGGAGTATATGGTAATGATTACTGATGCTGGATGTGAATTTATTGTATTGGAAAAATTACAAACAATACACATTGGTATAGGAATTATGAAATTGCAATGGACATGTCAGAAAATGAGATACAAGAAGGCAATGATCAAGCTCCAAGGTTCTGCAACCGGAAGGCATTTTGTAGCTGGATATCCTCCTCTTTTGGAACTATGCTAACCTCTGTTTTTGTTGCCACTTCCATTTTATTAACAAATGACCCTAATCACTACTATTGTTTTGTGGATTTTCTCGAGCCCAAATCAATTAATGATCGTCTGATATTTTTCAATTTTTAGGAGTCCACAAAAAATTAAAGAAAACTCCATTGACTCTCCCATGGTTTTTTCTCGAGCCTGGGCTAGTTCATGCTCACCAGTGTTTTCAATTTTTAGGACTCTGAAAAACTTAAAGAAAAATCCATTCACTCCCTCATGGATTTTTCTTGAGCCCGAGCTAGTTCATGGTCAATGGTGTTTTCAATTTTTAGGAGTCTTAAGAGCTTAAAGAAAACTCCATTCTCTCGCCTGCGGATTTTTCTCGAGCCCGAGCTAGTTCATGCTCACCGGTGTTTTCAATATTTAGGAGTTTGAAAAACTTAAATAAAACTCCGTTAGGCTCCTTTTCCATAAATAATCTACCAAGACTAGATAAAGGAATAAACTTACACCTGGCAGATGTCCTCATTATTGCTTATCTACATCAAAAGAAAATCAACTTTTTATTTTGTTAGTAACATCAAAATGATTATACATCAACACACTCATATACATATATGTACAAAATGAAATTAAACTATGCATCAAACTTACATTGGTGGATCAACAAGAGGAGAGTTCCCCTTTCCGACCAATTGTATTTCAAAATTTTGACGAACATGTTTGGTAAAATCCTCTTTCAATAGTGGCTTATGATAAACTTTCAACTAATGTCCATTCACGGAAAAAAAGGTTTGATCTACATCAATAGTTTGTATCTTGACCGATTTTTTGTCATAGAATGTATCTACCTCATAAGGTCCCAGCCATCATGTTAACAACTTCCCCTTGAAATTTTTAAACCTGTTGTCAACAGCAAAGCCCGACCACTAGGTTGAAAAAGTTTCTTCTTAATGAAATTTTCGTGCCATTTGGTTCTCTGATCCTGAACAAACATCGTCCTTTGAATATCATCTTGTCTAATCTCATCCAACACATTCAATTCCATTAGCATTTGTTTTGTGCCTCATCCAAATCCATTCCTAGCTGCATGGCTTTTCTGAAGGTTTTAACTTGGAATTTTATAGGAAGGAGTACATGTTTCCTGTAAACCAACTCATAATGGGAGTGTACTGTTTTGTTTCTCCACGTTTTCGTATAGGCCCAAAATGCTTTAGGGAACCTGTTGGCCCAGTATTTATGATGCAGTTGTATTGTTCTGAGAATGGCTTCGATGACTTTATTAGTGGATTCTACCTGCCCATTTTCCTTTGGATGGTATAACTTGGGTGCCTTGATCGGTTACTATTTCCCTTGGTACACCAAAAAGGGTAAACATCTCTTCAAATAAGAAATCAACAACAGATTGTTCATTAGCAGAATATAGTGATTTCTCTTCGACCCATTTGGTTACATAATCCGTACATGCCAGAATATATTTCTTCTTTTCAGACATGGGAGAACTTGGACCAACAAAGTCTAATTTCGATTTCTAAAAAGGTTCGATGACTACCTGAGCTTGAAGAGGCATTTCATTTGTTGGGGTACGTTTCCCCATCCTTTGACAATCATCACAGTTGGCCACATATTTCTTTGCATCCTTAAAAATGGTGGGCCAATAATACCCAAATCATAACACTTTATATGAAATCCTTTTGTCGGTGAAATTTCCACCACATGCTCATTATGGAAACCTTTTAGAATGTCTTCCATTTCAACTTCTCACACACATCTTCTGATCACTAGATCTGATCCAGTATGGTATAAACAATCCTCATGCCACATATAGTTAGCACTAAGTTGTATGATTCTCTGTTTTTCTCTTGAAGACAAATTTTGTGGCAATTTTCTTATAACCAGGTAGCTAGCTACATCTACATACCAAGGAGTATAAGTAGAAATAACAAATAAATTATCATCTGGAAAATCATCAGCAATTGGTGCACTGTCACCTGTATGAACAAGTTTAGACAAGAAATCAACGACAAGATTATCTCTTCCCAGCCTATCAATAATAGTAATGTTAAATTCTTGCAGTAGTAAAAGCCATCTAGTGACATGGGCATTAGTGATAGATTTATTCATTAATAATATAATGGTTGAATGTGTTGAAAATAGCAACAAGAAATGCTAAAAATAGAAGTGCTAAAAATAGCGCTGCTATAAATAGCATTTTGGGATACATTCCAATTTTAGTTTGTCATTAAACTAAAATTGAGAATTAAAATTCGAATTTGATCTTAGCAGTTGTTTGTAAAATAATTAATTACTTCATCTTGAGTTAATTAGTTGTACAAAATCAAACATGAAGTCTATGTGAAGACATACAACAATTTCTCCATTGATTGAGGAAGTTATCCCTTGATTAAAGGAGAGATCAGGATGAGTTGTACTTTGAGTTGTAATTAGTTAGCTCAGTTAATTGAGTTAAGTCCAGTTAGATTAGTTCAATAGTTTGTTGCAGTAATTGTGAGTTCAGTTAGTTAATGCATGCATGCATGTAACTGTTGCACTTCAGATAACTGAATATTCTCTCATAAATAACTCATGCATGTCAGTTTAGTCAAAGACCCAGTTGATATCAGATGATGGGACAATGTACTATCAGTCGCAGGAATATTCCATGGAGGATATCTTTTGCATGCAAAAGGAATTCATTCCTTGAAGATTGCACAATTACTTTTGAGTTTATGTGTGTGATGATGCCAATTCACACAGGTGGCAAGATTGGACCCCAAGAGAAATTGCACAAGGAAATAGGAGGCTTGGAGGGCTGAGGGAAGGCATATGGTGTGTCTATTTAGTCTATGAGTTGTATTGTTGGATTGCACTGAGAGCAGGATAGCTTGTGAGCTAATGCTTTGTGTAATCCAGACATATTTCCATTTGTATGATAATACAGAGATTGGGGTTTTTAGCTAAGGTTTTCCTGAGATTATTCTTCTGTGTTCATGTGTGATTGATTTCTCATTCTCTGTTATATGTGTTCTATTTGATGTTACTCATAATCGATTAAGTTTCCGCAAGTTTGTTGTAGAAGTAGATCTTGTACTTTTCTTTAGTATATTGCATAATATGTTGATCTACAGTGGGAAATTCTACAGAATGGTATGTGTGTACAAAAATTTCATACCTGGTTATATAATTCCTAAATTTATTAATGGCATGAACTACTGACAAAAATTATTTCTCGATGACTGTGTGGTTTAGTTATGCAGGAGAGATATTTTTTCTCACAAAATAGATGGCATAGGGAATTTGATTCTCTCTTTGGCCCAAAATAGCTCCCAAAGTTGTGTCTGAGACATCGGTACAGATGTGAAAAGGGAGGATCTAATTTGGTCCTCTCAAAATTGAAGCAGTTGACAATTTTTGTTTAAGAGTTTCAAGGGCATTTTGACATTGAGAATCCCACTGAAAATATGCATCTTTGGTTAAAATTTTGAACATGGGAGCGGCTATTGTTGTCAAATTTTGAATAAATATTCTATAATATCGGCATGCCTTAGAAATCTTCTAACTTCTTTTTGATAAGTGGGAGTTTTGATTTGAGCAGTTATTTCAATCTTGGCAGGGTCTACTCTTACCTTGCCCTCAGAAATATGATGGCCTAGCACAATACCTTCAGTAAGAATCATTCTATATTTTTCATTGCTAAGGGAAAGGTTGGTCTCTTGACATTTGATTAAAACTTTATCTAGGTTTTCTAAAGCTTGTTGGAAATCTTCCCCATATACTGTGAAGTCATCCATATAGATTTCCACACAGTCTTGGGTTAGATCGGAAAAAATAGCAAGGAAAACCATTTGAAAGGTGGTGAGGGCATTACATAACCCTAAAGGAAGGGCCCTATAGGCATAAGTACCCCATGGGCAACTGCAAGTAGTATTTGATTGGTCCTCAGGTGCAATTTGGATTTTATTATAGCCACTAAATCGATCCAATAAGGAAAAATACTTCTTCCCTCATAAAGTATCCAATACTTGATCGATGAAAGGAAAGGGAAAGTAGTCTCTAAAGGTAGCCTTATTTAGTTCCCTAAAATCTACACAAATCCTCCATTTACCATTTTTCTTAGGTACAATGACTATTGGTGACACCCACTTACTATCAGAAATAGGGTAAATGAAGTTAGCATTCAAGAGCCTTTGAAGTTCTTCTTTCACAAAATCTTTTAGGGTTGGGTTCATCCTCCTTTAAGGCTGCCTTACTATTTTAATTTCATCCTTTGTATAGATTTGATGCATGTAGGTGTTTGGGTGGATCCCCTTCGTATCAATGCAATCCCATGCAAAAGCACCACATTGTCTTTTAATCATTTGGATCAATTTCTCTTGTTTCTCTACTTCTAGACCAGAATTAATAGACAAACACTTTCCAGGGTTAATTATGGACAGATAATTATTTACCTTCGCGTATTGTTGTTATGGTAAACAATGTGGAGGTAGAAGGATAACATGCTTCTTGAAATTCAGAACTGAAAATGTGCTCATATTCTTGAAAGGATTATGGAAAATCAATACATCCCATTGTGGCTAAGAACAAGTTCAAAACTTGATTGTTGGTTTGTTTTTGAAGACCTTTAGACTGTTCAATTGTTAACAATGGTTGAGTAAATTCCTCCTCTCCGTATGGGATTTTTATCCATAAAGGGACTTATGTAGCAGGTTGGGCAGGAGGAAATAAAACAATTTTTTGACTTTGACATCCATTGGAAATTGTCATCTCTCCATACCTGCATCCAAAAAAGGCGTTAACAGTGGCCAAAAAAGGTCGGCCCAGTACTACTATATGTCAAGGTTTGGAGGATTTTGGATGGATTACAAAGAAGTCAATAGGATATTCCCAAGAGGCTAATACAACTGTTATGTCATCCAAGCTTCTTGCAAGTTTAAGGATGGATTTGTCTGCCACTTCCAATAGTGTTTGGTTTGGCCTCAAGCCTTCTAACTACAGTTGTTGCATAATATCCACAGTAATGACATGTATTCATGCACCTAGGTTGACAAGAGTATTTGGTAAAGATATACCATTGATCTGTATGGTCACTATAGGATCAGTGTATTTAGAAGGCACCCCTAACATGGTTTTCGATAATAGGCCAAATACTTTTATAACAGGGGGATCCTTCCTTTTTCTTCCTGTCTTTTTGATGCAAAGATCCCTTACAATCTTGGCGTATATGGGAATGTCTTTGATAGCTTGCAACAAGGGTACCTTTACACAAATATTTCATAGTTGAACCTAAGTCATATTCTGGTGGGGCCTCAAGCTTTTTAACGAGTAACCTCTTCGGATAGGTTGGTTGAGTAACCTTCTAAGATGGTTCAAGTTGTGTAGTATAATTTTCTAATGTTGCAAGAGGGTATTCTTCCTCATCAAGAGAAAAATATTCCTCTTCATTTTCAAGAGGTGAGTTTGTTGGTTGTTCTTCTTGAATGATGACTGCATGTCCTATTTTGTTTAAGACCTTAATCGAATCTCATTAATTCGAACTAAAGTGTTGGTGTAAGTAGGGAAATGTTGCAGTTCCATATTCTTTGCAGATTAAGCTGATTTATTATTAGGGTTTGGAATGGGTTGTGCGGGCAATTGAGTAGGTCAAATCGAATTTGGTTTTGGTGGTACTTGTTGTTGACTCAAATTCATGGGCAGAGAAAGTTGTTGTGGCTTGGGTTCATAGGCAGTGGTTGTTGAGGAAATGGATTCATAGGTAGAGCAGGTTGATGTGAAATTGGGTTCATGGGAAGTTGTTGTTGAGGGAATGAAGGTAGTAGAGGTGGATTAAACCCTGGCAATAGTTGAGAAATATTTGGAGGATATTGTGTGTAGGTTGGGTAAGAAGATGTTTTATATGGTTGTGGAGGGATATTACCATAGGTATTACCCCTCCATCCCTATTGCCAAGAATGTCCTTGTGATGGTTGAGATCCCCATTGAGAGTAAGGCATTTGAGGAATCCACTGTTGTTGTGTAAACTGCATGTAAGGGTCTTGGGACATGGAGGGGTTTTGTTTCCTCCACGATATTCTAGGGGGATAAGATGGATATTGTGGTTCTTTTCCCCCTTTATATATGGCTTGTAACCTAGGTAATGAAGGACACTCATCAGTTGGGTGTCCAACTGTGAATTCCACAAACCTCTATGGCCTTGAAAGGGCATTCTTTCTCAAGATGTTTCTTCCTACAATGAGGAAAAAAGATAGCTAAGGTAGCATTTTCCTCTTCTTGTTTCCTCTTACTATTGAGGATGTCTAACTGGTTACCAATTTTACAAAGGATATTCATTTTGAAATTTTCCAATAGGTTTCCCAATTCTACCCTGGTGACACCACTTGTTGAGCCTCAAAACGACTCTTTCCCTAGCAACTCTTCTCACCACTTTCCTTTGTTTTTCCATGAAGAAAATGTATTCTCATCATCAATGACCAGTATATATTGCCTTAAGGATGACATTTAGTGATTTACATGTTATACTTTTATGTTTTGTTGTTTGAATAAATTTGTGTCTTTTAGCTATGGAATGCAGCCTATTCTGTAGCTAATCGGCTATTTCGCAACTACCTTCATGCTTCAACAGGTTACAGGTGTCAAATGAGGAAACTAGCCACATGGGCACCTCTAGAATTGTCACGACATGGATCCTATCCTAGTCAACCAACCCAAATCGACAAAGAAACCAGCTCAAGACCATAGTGAAAGGTGGAGTCAAATGAAGAAACTCGAGAGCAATAGGACTCTCTGTCCAATAGGACTCTGTGTCCATTCTTCGTGGCTATTTAAGAAATCCGGTAGCTTCTGTTGCAGCATTTACTTGAACCAGCCACTAGTGATAACTGTTTCACACAACTACCTTGCTGACTTAAAGTCACCTATAGCTGATCAATCCATTCACGCAGAACTATTGTAATACATGGACCACCTGTAGCTAAATTATCTCAAAGGAAAATTAGGATTTTTCTCTACATATCAACTGTAAAGGACTCGGAAGGAGTTCGAATTTCCTCATGTATTAAGCACAGACTTACCGCTTTGTAGTTTTGAAACTTATTTCCCTGTTTTTAATATGAAGACCGTGTGTTTTATGGATATCTGAAAGAGTTTCTTGGAGATTGATTAAGCACGCATAACCTGATAAGCTACAGAGGGCCCCTACACTGAATGAGGTTTTATTTCATTTTGTTTTGTCTTTTCTAGTTATATTGTAAATTCATCACAGTGTTCATAATCATTTTGGTATTAACCTTGTTTATAATGCAACTTTTATCATTTTCTCACTAATGAAAAATAGCTTATTTTAGTGCAGAATAGTTTCTTCTTTCTTAATTTCTTTATAATTTTTATCAGTAGTTAGAAGTTAAAATTCACTAGTATAATTTAGTTTATTTCATTTACTGCTTTACTAGTCTTTCAATTTTCAAATAAACTGATCAGTGCCATTATTGTTCTTGTCATTTTATTGCTATTTTATTGACTCATGGTGTTAATGAATGTTTCTGAAGGGCCCTTCTAGTTGATATCTCATCTTAAACTAAGTGGTTGAGTACTTCATTCATGCAATGAGTCTTTTCTGCATTCCTGCATTTATTTTCACTTAGAATAATGAAGTACATAAATCCTCAAATTTCATCACAAGGAGATTTTCTCCCAAAATTGAGAGGAAGGGTAATTAAGTATTTCAATTAGTTTTGTTTCTATTATAGATTACACACTAGTTGCAATTTCACTTTCATTTTTTAAGATTATGATTTGGGAATAATGATAAAATAGGAATAGAAACTATGTTTTCATTTCTTGCTTAAACTTTGCTCTCAAGTCTTCCTTAAGCTCTTTTGTTTCTCATTTTTAGATTTTTAGCAGTTCTTACAGAAGTTAGATTAAGATTTTTATAGTTAAATTGTGCATCATTATGGATTAAGGGACCCAAAAACCCCCAAAACAACATAAAACATAAAAGCAATGAAGTAAGAAGGGTCATCTAGCACAAACAGTGCACTACACTTCATCAGTTTACGATACCTGGATTGATAATTTTGTAAAGCAATTTAGGACACTAAATTGACCAAACACCACTTGTGGCGAGTTTGACAACTCGACTTGTAAGTTCTCTTGGGCTTTTCCGAGCTTTAGCTTGACTATGGGAGTAATTTTTGCAGTATTCAACAATTTCAGCAAATGGTTTTTGATAAACGTCACCAAAGCTCATGAGATTAAGTAATTTCATACAGTCATCCTGTACTCCTTTTAGAAAATGGTTCTAATTGTGGCTAAGTTAAGAGCAACTTGCTTGGTTTTTTGGTAGTTATAAAGGAATTTTTGTAGGTAGTCTTCTAGGCCTTTTTCCTTAGTCTGCTACATTTTAAAGATGTCATTCTTGGCATCCCTAGGTCTACAGTGGTCCTAGTACTTTTGAAGAAAGGTTGATTTCATATCATCCCAAGAGGTAATAATGTGTTCCCCTAGAGTCATGAACCATCTTAATGTTGAGTTTTTTAAGGTGGCTAGAAAATGCTTTAACTTTTGAGCATTATCAATATAATTATAACTTATGCACAACATATCAAATTCGAATAAAAACAAATCAGGGTCTTTGGGTGACATACTGTTGAGGTAATGATGACAAAGGAATGTTCTACATGGTGACATTCCTAGTAATGTCTAGAATTGGAAATCCAAACGTTTCTGGATCATTGTTTGCTTCATTGTTTTTTGGATTGTCTACTCTTCCTCCTCCTTCCATTCTCTCTTCCCACAACTTGGAATCTGTGGAAATAGGAGGTGTCTTTCCTTCAGGAGATAATGGTTCATTCACTGGGTTATCTGCCACATTCCAAGCTACTACCTCCAATGTAGGTTGAACTTCTCCTGCCACTGTATTTTTTTCTGCTCCAAGCTACTTTATTGATGTCCCTTATGCTGCTAGCACCAAACTTTTATCCTCTAGAGTTTTCCTTACATAGCGATTACCATAATTAGTTGGATTAAAAATTTTGGGACCATATATGTTTTCTGAAACTTTTGATGAAACAATCCTACCTTTCCTATCTCTAACTCTTTTCATAAAAAAAAAACATCAAACTTTAACTACTTACCAAAAGAGAGGACAACTTAACTTTGGAGCGACCCCACCAAAATGGATGCGCAGGTTCTTACCTCTCATCTTATCATCTTCTCTATGCCCTTAAGTTGTCCTCAATATTAATCACAAGCCATAAAACAAATCTATTACCATTTACAGCTCCCCGGTAACGAATCCAAAAATGTTGGGCTATATATATATATATATATATATATATATATATAATATATATATATATAATATATATATAATATATATAATATATATATATATATATATATATATATATATATATATATATATATATATATCACCACAATATTTAATTATCAACCAGGGATTCGTAATCAGTAGAGTTGATGCACTATATGTGTCGATAATGGATGAGTACCTATGTCTGTCGAGAATAGCCTAGATAAGGAGCACTTTAAAAACTATATATATATATATCACCATAGTATTAATTATCAACCAGGGATTCGTATATATTATATATATAATATCACCATAGTATTTAATTATCAACCAGGGATTCGTAATCAGTAGAGTTGATGCACTATATGTGACAGTAATGGATGAGTACCTATGGATATTGAGTATAACCTAGAAAGGGAGTACTTTAAGAACTAATACTTCATTCCACAAAATTTAACTTGACTTCATCACACAATTTAAAAGGCAAAAATCATAAACAAAACTTGACAAAATTTTAAACTAAATATTTTGATCAGGTAGCAAGTTTATCCACGTATAGGCTCATGAAATGGAAAGATGGATTTGACTTTGTTTCCTGTATCAACTGATCTTTATCACTATACTAGAATCAATTCACTGCATTCAAACATTAAACAAGGAAACCAAAACTAGTTCCAAAGAAAACTATGTATTCTAGTACAAGAAATTTATGAGAAGAGTCTTCACTATCGACACATGTAAGTGAATGGTGAGATCTCTAATCTTGGCCTTCCTGTTCTTCAAGATAGCAATCAACAATTAAATATGTAGCTTAAGAAAAACAATTTGCATTCACAAAAGCTAAGGAATTGTCACTCAGAAATTACTTGCATAAAACAAGACTAGAGTTGCATCAAGCTCTAAAACATTTATGAACTATATAATAACTAGAATAAGAACTTGCCTTGATGGATTTGGTGGTCCCTTGCCGAGCTACAAAGGAAATCTTGAAGACTTACAAAACTAAGAAATTGATTAACACACTAACTTACCAATCGTTGCTTATATTATTAATTCAAAAAGGAATACTACAACATTTAATTGTTCAATCACATCTCAACATAATAGTGCTATGCAAATTTGAGTCTAACTCTATGTCTCTCCTTCACTGGTTTTTTAATTCTCTCGAACTCATTAGCTGGATATCATCTACCAGCCCTCTCTTATAGATAAATGGCTGTTACAACGAAGGTTACATAAGATAATATCAAATCATTATAATTTAGCTTAATTTACATACTCAACTTCATTCTCATGATACGAAGTGCATGAGGAAGAAGCACATCTTGATTTGTTATGTAAGGAGGATGCCTTTGACGAACATTTGCCTTGGTTCCATCAAAAACTGTTCACTCAATAAACAATCTCGGAGGATAGGGTTTGGTATGGGAATTATACAAGTGCCAAAATAGAGGTACCAGAATCAAACAATCACTGGAACATGGCTACCAAAATCACACAGTCACTGGAACGCGGGTACCAGAATCACACATGTGATGTTGTTGGTGCCAAATGAGCAGACAAGTATGGTGAACACTGGCATACGGTGGACAAAACATGGGCAACAGATCAACGAATATATGAGTATCAAATGAGACCCGAGTACCAGATTGCTAACATTGGTACTAGATGTGTAGGAGTATAAGTACCAAAACACTGCACGAGTACCTAATGAGTAGGAGCATAGTCTAGACATCTGTGTGAGCGAATCAAATTAATCAGAGAGTATAAGAAATCAAATAATTCTATTTCTACTTAAAAAAAACATAAAAAAAAATAATCACTAGTGCAAAATGGATAATTAGTTACTAAAAAAGGACTAAAATTTGCATATAAACGACCATTTTTTCAGTCGGTGACCAATAGTAGTTAATTTACAGTATCTTATAGCGCGAACAACTTTTATTCATTTGTAACTTAGTCATTAATTGGTTGTCTCAATTTTATTATCTAGTAGTATATTTAGTCATAAATTTGTTCATTTCTTTAGTCATTAATTGTCACAATTAATGAATGACCAAATATAAAACAAAATATATTATTATATGATCATCTGAGAAAACCAATTAATGACCAAAGAAATGTGACCAAAATGTTAGTCATGTTATAAGATATTGTAAATTAGCTACTAGTAGTCATATATATGCAAATTTTAGTCATCGTTTGAAACCAATTAATGACTAAAGAGATATGACTAATTTTTGTCATGTTATAAGATATTTTAAATTAGCTACTAAAAATTTAGTTGTCATTTGTAATCACAAATTTATCATTTGAAGTATTCATTTTTTTTTGTAGTTTCATATTCATTATATAAATGACTAATTTAGTAGTTTATATTCATTTCATTTACTTTCATTAATAATTATGATAAACGACTAATTTAGTCGTATTTTCATTTTATTTGTGTTCATTATTAATCAATATGAACTATTAATTTAGTAGTTTTAGATTGATTTATTGTGTTTGTAATCACAAATTTATCATTTGAAGTATTCATTTTTTTTTGTAGTTTCAAATTCATTATATAAACGACTAATTTAGTAGTTTATATTCATTTCATTTACTTTCATTAATAATTATGATAAACAACTAATTTAGTCGTATTTTCATTTTATTTGTGTTCATTATTAATCAATATGAACTATTAATTTAGTAGTTTTAGATTGATTTTATGTGTTCATTATTAGTCAACATAAATTAATTAGTATGATTTTGTGACTAAATTAAAAAAATGTCATACAATGCACATATTCATTTAATGTGAAAACACAAAGTTACATATGTTTAGTACAATACTAAATAATATCAAATACAACTATAATAATTTCAACAACATAAATTATATTATATGAAATTTCAAGTATTACAATACGAGTTTTCAACTTAATAATCGTTGGACTACAATTCACACGTGAAATAGTGTTTCATCGCTTCAAAACATTATCATTATTTTGCCAAGGCATAATGTAGGTGAATTCACCAACTCTAAATACTTGACCATCAGTCTGTATGTGTGTGTCTCATGTGAGATATTGGGTTTAAGGGCATCATTATATTGGTTCTCTTCTCTCTCTTTTTGTTTTCTTCACTCTGTTATCACTCAGGTTGTTCCCCAGGAAAATTCTAAGGAGGGAATACGGCCGAGGTAACCACAGACCAACCTTTTAGACACATATTCTAGCGAATCTACATCCAGAGAGGGCTCTCTCTTTATAATTTAGCGTTGTTTATAGATTATATTAGGCTAGGTATGAAGTATAAGGGTTTAGTTTTGAGTTTTGGATGGTGGTGTTTTGTAGAACAGGGCTGTAAATTTGAGAATTTCAATCCATTGGGCTAGTGGAGTCTATGAGGTTGAACCATTGGATATGGTCTCTTTGACAGAAGGAGGTACGATAAAGCAGGGTAATCAGTCATGGAACAATTCATCAGCTGAATTAGACGGGATGGAGTCTGTGGTTGGAGGGCAGTTAAGAATCCTTCAACATGCAGATAGAAAGAAAGTGAATGATTATGACCAAGAAGCAATTAAGAATTTCTTAGCATTAAATCAATATGTAAGAACCAGGGAAACATGAGCAGTTAAGAATTCCTATTTATGTTGTTCCTGAAGAAAACATTGATAATAATAAAGATTGAACACATAGTGTAAACAAAAAAGTTCTAGGCTATTCTTTTTCTCTATTATTAAGATCATGAAACATATATGATGTATATAAACACATAAATAGTAAAACACAGGTGAGGAGAGACTTATTGATCCATAACATGACTCAAGAATTCTGTAGCAGGGCCCAGAGCATCAATTCCACATTCAGAGAGTGCACCAACAATGAATTCAAATAGCTTCTGTATTGAAAAAATCTTCTGAGTTACAGCGCAATCTAAGAAATTATCACCAACCAACCCCAAATACTCCACTTGGGGAGGTATTTATACAAAAAGTGTTTACAAAATATCTGAATGAGATAATATCTAACAATAACTCATTCTACCAACTCAGGAAGAGAAATAAATGATCTTGAAAGCAGGGAGAAATAAATGAAGAAGTAATTGTTGTTGTGCTGGCTGCTTCAGTTGGTCAGATATGTTGACTTTCACGCTCAGTGAGTAGACTGGTAGCTGTCTTCTATTGATATTCCACGCTGCTGCCCCGACTTCCTTGGTTGTATATGGACCGTCTTTAACATGTTGTTGCTCCAGTTTGATTCCCGTTCCCTGTTGTTTTCTTCTTTACGGTGTGTGATACCAAATTTCAACCTTCCAAAGCTATAAAAAGAAATTAAAGATATGTTTATAAAATCTCCAGCATTCTTTGCAACCATTGGTCTCCTGGTAACTGATGTCTTTTCAAATTCCTTAAAGTCTCATCAGCATCAGTGTATATGAAGAAATCAGGCTGGACTGTGAAAAGATGTTTTATTTCATGTTCAATGTAAAACAAATTTTCCAAACTGTCATACAAGCTCTGTCCTGATGGGAGTGCTCTTTCATTTGATTTGTAACATATGTGTTCACCTTGTGAGCATAGTTTGCATGTGTCATCAATTTGTGATCATTGGTTAATAAACTGGGCAAACCCTTTTCCTGCAAAACTGTAAATTTCTCGGTAAAAGCATTTATCCCCACTTGCATGTCCTGGAACTTCCTCTCCAGATTTTGTATGAAGTTCTTCATGGCCAGAACTCTCTTGATTGTTTGAATGGTGCCTGTCATGTCTCTGATTTCCAATGTTGCTAGTTCTTCACTGGTGTGGGTATTTAAAAAGTGTATTAACCTATTGGCCTGTTCGGGCATGTGTCCCAATAATGTCCTGGCCTTTTGAATCTCTACTTGGGCTAGTACTATCAAGTCAATTTTCTCATGGATTGTTTGTATTGATCTCCATTGATCAGTGATGGATTGCCCAATATTAGTCCACAAGATCTTTTTAATTTATGCTAGAGGTTTATGAAGAGAAATATCCCTTTCTAAGGATCTTATCTTGTTTTCCAATGCTTTTACCTCTCTTGTTCTTTCTGCCATAGTCATTTTTGATTTATCATAACTCACTTCTAGTTTAGCCAATTTCTCTTTGGCCTCCTTTAGCTCTGACACTTGGAGTTCTAACTCTTTCATTGCCTTCATTAGCTCTTCTATGCTCATGATGGTACCTGGTGTTGTTGTTGTTGCTGCTGCGGAAGTATCTGTGGCTGATGTACCTGTTGCTAGGATAGTGGAAGGTACTACTGTTGTAACTGTAAGAGGAGCAGTTGTAGTTGTTGGAGTTGTTTGAGATGGCTGGGAGGTCGAAACTCCCTGCTTTTCCTGTAATGCCTTCTCCAATTCCTACTCTGTCTCATTTAGTCTTTGATTCATTTTCATTAGCAAATCCATTATGTCTTCCTCTTCTTTTTGCTGCACTACTTCTGTGGTTTGTGGATGCATTGTGATCGACAGCTTTAATTGCTTTTTGAGGGCTGCAATGTCTTCTTCCTTCCTTTTTATCAATGCCTTTATGCCCTTGGCATCCTTGGGATCATGTCCCAGCTCAATGATAATTTCCTCCAAGGATTTGATCCTGTTATCCTTGGCTAATGAAGAAGCTTTTTCCAATTCTAATTGGGTAGAAGTGTTATTCAAAGAATTCTGCAATTTATGAGCCAAAAGTGCTTTGTCTGCCAATTTGGAGTAAACCATTTCTCCAGTTTGCTTGTGCAACTCAATCTGGTCCATTGGATGGATGTCTTTAGCCCAAACTTCCAGATTGGTCCTGATATAATCAGCAGCTGACTGTGGTTGCTGCATTATAGGCTTAAAGTGACTTAGGATCATTTTCCCATCTTGGATGTCATATGCTACCATTAACCTTTGTTGATTAGTGGGAGCCATTTTCAGCAAGTGATTATACAGTTGAATTCTTATTGGCTCATTTTTTGCCTTTATTTCAGTGAATGTTCTCTTAATGTCCGAACCTTTCTTGCTTTGTTTCTTGCTTTGAGGCCTGGTGGATGAGACTTCCACACTATACTACCTTTCTAGCTCTTGTTGGTATGAGCTAGCTGATGTGCTTGCCATTGGAGAAGTTTTCTTTTCAGTCATTCCATCACCCCTTATGCTGCCTGTTGTTTCTTCCAAGAGCTCCTCTTCAGTGTAAGGATTCAACCTTTGCCTCTTTTCCCCTAGCTGTTCTGCTGGCCCACTAATAGGTGTGCCTTCCTCTCTATCTCTTTTCTTGCCTATTTCCTCATTTAGAGGAGTTTCAAGTGCAAGGATTTCAGGTGCCTTGGTTTGTGCTCGGGGAACTTGCCCTTGGCCTTGTTCTTTTGATATAGCTGGTTGGTCTGTCATTGTCTCCTGCTCTTGGTCTATTACCTCCTTGCCCTTTGCTGCCCCTGTGCTGGCTTTTTGTGTGGACTGCTGAGAAGTCTCGGCAAAGGATGTATCACCTCCTGTATGCTGAGGAAGCTTGAAAGATACCTATTTTTATCGGCTCACTGTGCGAATTGCAGGTTACTGGACGAGCTGGAAGACCGAGCTGCAGGCTTGATTTGGCTTTGTGGCAGACTATGTGATCGAACGTTGTGTTGGACATAAACGGCATGCACAGGTTCTGTAAAAATAACCAATAGAAAATACGTGAAAATGACTATTCTTATTGATTTTTTGACAAACTTTGGCTTTATGGGCTTTTTGGTGCTTTTTTTATGATGACGTCATCATGACATAAGGTTTTGTCGTGACGTGGGTGACGTGGCAATGAGGTGGCAGATGACTCGGATATGATGTGGTGGACAACGCGGGGGTGACGAGGGGGTGACATCAGCATGAGTGGTCAGCAGGGGGTGGTAAGCGGTATTCCTCGCACTGCTTTTGGACAAAAGCTGTTTTGGGCAGAGGGGATGTGATGACACTGGGCGGGCGCCATGCGTCGCATGGTATGGCAGGAATACCGCTTTTCATTGGGTGCTAATCATTGGCCATCGGAGGGGTCGCGATATTCGTGTGGGCCGTCCGATCTACGGGATCGGATCCAACGGTTGACGCATGATGGAGTTGGTAGTGCAGTATGGCGCGGGGACCCGCCATTATTTTAATGATTTTTCAAACGTTTGGGGTCTATTCCATGGTTTGGGTTGCGGATTTTGGTTATTTATTTAACCAGAGATTAAATAAATTCCATAGTTCTTTCACGCGCAGGGAGGGTTATCACAGGGTTTCAAATAAACCTTGGATCCCCTTTTAAAATCATTAGCATATGGCTTGTAATCAAGCCCGGGGCGGGATATTTAAAATATTTGGGATTTATGTGCATTTACATAGTATGGGTATGGGGAAATATATATAGGGTTTTAATATAATAAGGTTAGTGTGTTAATATGAAACATGTATTCGAACAAAGCACTAAGTCAAAGAGTAAACAACTTCGACTTTTAGGGAAATGAGAGGGTCTTTTAGCTGTCAAGTTGGATAGCTTAGGCTTAGGAGAAAACAAATGTTTTACACAAGAAATGTGGCTTCTTGGCCCATGCAGACAATGTCATTTTACTTCAAACTTTTCATGGAAATGGAGTGCACTTGAGAGTCTTGAGCAGATCCCAATCTCTTGAGGGGAGGTTAGTGAGTGATTGATGGGGGAGGAATGAGGGGAAGTTAGGCATGCATCATTTGATCTATCACCACATAGTTTCCATGGTGTTTATGATAGTGATGAGACGAATCATTTTTGAAAGACAAGATTATTCATGAACCTGCTTCTGCAACATCAAAACTACCTACCCAGCTTACTGATCCTAGCATTTTTCTTCTTTGTTGCTTGGGTGCATTTGAACTAGCAAACCCTGATTCTCTTCTCTTCTTCTTCTTCTTTTTTTTTAGCTGCCATCCTATCTAAGTTTTCCCTTAGTTCTTCCAAGGGCTCAGATTTAGCTGTTGAGACAGATTTTGTTCTCTATCTCTAAGACAAGAAATTTAAACATGAATTTAGCCAAGATTATGCTGTTTGGCCATCCATCAACTGTGACATGAATTAGAAGTTGTACTCCATAAGCTATTTGCAAAAAATAGAATAGTAGTGGCTTTTTGAACTTGCACACTTTCTTGGTCTTTTCTTTGGGGTTTATTTCTTTTCTTTTGACCAATTCATTCTTTTCCCTTTGATCTTTCTTTTAGGGCATACCCTCTTTTCATTTTTTAATTTTTTGTTTTCTTTGGAATATGGAACACCTTTGCAACCAGCCAAAGGTTTGAACATATTAGGCCTTATCAATGTCAATCATGAAAAATGACACATATTGGTATAGGAACCTAACACACTCCAGTGATATTGTTCTTTTTCTTCAATTGCCTGCTTCTTACCATAAATATTGAGTTCATCTTCTGAAAATGAAAGAAGACACAATGCATATATAATACATCAAAGATGATGAACATTAGAATATAAAATAAAGTAGACTATAAAGGATTTATACATATACCTCAACATAAGCCATGCCAATGCCATTTTTTCTCTATAAAAGTAAGAAACTTAAACACATTTTCTTCAGTTGGCAAATAATTTTTAGTTGGACGATAGTGGTCACTATGTGGCTATATGACCTATATAAACAAAGTAAATAAAATGTTACCATATAAAATAACACCTTAGGAAATTAGTATTCAACCTTCAAGAAAATCTTAGGCACAATCATACCAAGTTACATGCTAAGAATATCATACAATATATAACTTGTGAAAACAAATGGAAATAAAAAATAGTGTAAAAATCTCCCTCCGCTTGTCCTAAAAGAGTCATGTTCCTTAAATTTGGAGATGCTTTGGCCGACGGTAAAATTTCCTGGCTATTATGACCTATGTTTTAGGATCATGAGATTGATCCGACATCATATTGGATTGTGGAGACAAAATGATTCAACTTTCCAAGATGAAGACCTCACTTGGTTGAATGAAGGTGCTAGCTGTGAGCAGCGCCAAAACCTTAGGGAAGAAGAACACTAAGGCCCAAGAAAATATATCACCACGGTCCACTAAAACAAAGAAATTCAATCCCACAATGGCCTCTGGTAGTACATTTCGTTGGATGGATATAACACTCCGAGAGATTATTGTCTAATAAATGTGAAGTGTACATATATTGTCACAATGCGCCTCATAGTCAAACCCTATAGTTGTGTCCTATAATATTAATCATATTATGCTATCTAATTATAAAATTATGACTATTAGATAATTATTAGTTTGAATAATTAGTCTGAAATTGTGTTTTGAGTATTTATGTATACATGAAAATATTTGAAAAAATGTACTTTTTGTGAGTAGTTAATTTTGAGTGAATCTAAATACACAAGAAATTATGGTACCTCGGTGTTTCTCTAGTGGTTATCCGCTCATTGTACCAATTGATCCCATGTCCTCTACTACTTTTGATGAAGTCCTCTTTGATGATTTCCAATGGCAATGCAATGGACATTTATCGTGGATGTTTCTCTGAGCCAAAGGGAAGCTCCATAAGTAACAACCAATAAGTAGCCTCAAATATATTATTGGGGGCCAAAATGTAGTAATTATATGACAAGCCAAGAAACATTGCATGTTAATCATGTTCCCTTTAATATTGATTAATAGTTTCTTTGCATGATCATGTAATACTAGAGTGTCAAGTAGGGACATTTAAAGTTAGTCATCCATCAATATCGCCTTTGAGAGTGCTTAATAGTTAATACTTCCTATTAAACACATAGTAGATCACCAACTTCAAGGATAGTCATATAAACACGATAAAAATGAAATTAAAAGGAATGCTAGGAAGTCAAATGTGACTAATCTTGAGTCAAGACAATACTAAGCCCTTCACATTAGCAAGGCATTATTAGGTACTAAAATAGAAAATCCTTCCTTTGCATCATTTTCAACTTTTCTTTAATTTCCTTAATTGAGAACACAACTTTCAGAAGAAGAAAAATTCATTGAAAATATCTCAAAATCCTAACAAATGTTGGAGTGATTGTCATATCAGTTAAATAGAAAGGCAATCATTCGATATTCTTATAAGTTGGGAAAGAGATCAAATAATATTAAGCTTTTTCATCCCTTGGTCCTATTCAAATTGTAATTTTTGGGTTCCAACAAAGTAAGCACTTTCCCTCCAATATAGTTAAGAGAGCACTTTGGAGAAGGGCTTCTATAAGCACTGGGATAATAGAAAGGGAATTAACTAGGAGGAAAATGAAGCACTCTAGTGGGTGCTCCAAAATATTTGAAGGCAACTGAAAATGATTTTATAATCCCTCCACGTATTTTAAAACGGAAACCCTTCAATTGAATCTCATTTATTTTCCACCTTTCTGTAGTCTGTAATTATTTGAGCAAGAATAGAGCATTCATAAATATTCTCATGAAAGAGGACTCTTCATAATCCTAATAAGTTGGGATCTAAAAAATCAACAATTTCATGTAGTGAAGAAATCTTACATGGTAGATTCTAGTGCTTGAAATGAAAACTTTATTCTTAATCTCATTACAACAAAAACAAATTCAACCCTAACTAGTTTTTTTTTTTTTTTTAGTTAATACTAACCTAAGTACCCACGGGGGATTTGAATCGTAGACCTCTCGCAAGGAGTACCTTAACAGCACACCCATTCACCGTCAATCCAAAGCCCCGTGGGCTAATTCAACCCTAACTAGTTGGGATCCAACAAATAAAGAATTTCATGTAGTAAAGAAAACTTACATGGTAGATCCCAATTCTTTGCAATGAAAACTTTATTCTTGATCTTATTACAACATACATAAATTCAAGAGTACATACATATTTCCTTATCTAAGACAAAATTTGAACACATTCTGAGATTTCATAGAAAATATAATGATACGATTTACCTGTAGGACATGAGAAAGCTATCTACATCTACCACCCGACTCTGGACAATAGTGTTATTGAGACACCATATCATGGTATTATAATCATGTAGATAGATAGTGTTATAGAGAGACCTTGCAACACCTATTCAACACTACCTTCAGGCTTCAAACTAATCAATTGATTTACTTCAGTAGCAGAATCTAGTGAGATCTCATTAAATACAACCCAACAAAAGCCATTTATGATAGTTATCGTTTCCTTCTCCAGATCTATGCCCCTCTGGAAATAGAATAATTGATCTTACCCAATTTTTGAGGTACTTGCTTCATGTTCAACACGGGCTCTTGGGTTATTCACCTGGAAAAAAGTTGCAAATATTAGATGCATAATGGAAACAAGCATGTAATTAAAGATTGCTCCTAAAGTCTCTTGCATGAATTATAAAATGCCATCTAGTTAAAACAGATATATGGTAGTAACAGAAACCTACCCAATATCCAGAATCCAAAATGTTGCAAATAGGAGATGTCTTAAAGAATATCGATTATTTAATTGCATCATCACACTAAACTAGACAAACCTTTAAAATGTTGAAAAGTGTGAAAAAAATGGAGTTGGAATATTATAGTTATGGCAGGGTAGATATAGCTACCTTGCATAATCACACTAAACTAGACAAACCTTTAAAATGTTGAAAAGTGTGAAAAAAATGGAGTTGGAATATTATAGTTACGTGAGGGTAGATATGGCTACCTAAAATGTAACTTCTATATAACATTCGAAATAGCCTTTTTCAATCATCTAAGAGACTAACATTTTTTTATATTGGGTTAATAACTTAATACTCCACCAAAAATAGCAATAGTTTTGGATTGGTTCCATTCACCAGCCTTTTTTTATCTTGGGTTAAAAACTTAATACTCCACCAAAAATAGCAATAGTTCTAAATTGGTTCTATTCACCAACCAAGGGGAAATTTTAAACCAGTTTGAAAATGCTTACTCATTCCTCTACCATATTTGTGATATTTTATTTGTGTGTGGATCTAATCTATGTGTAAAGTAACTTCTACATATTGAACGATTTTAAATGTAAAAAATTACCCACATTGAAGTTATACGATTAACATATGCACAATAAGATACAATATGCATCAACTGTAAGTAATATGAATTTTACATGTTATACTAAGACAAATTTTTTCTCATCTAAGCTACGTGTAATGTAACTTCTACATATTTGACAATTTTAAATGTAAAAAGTTACCTACACATATTTGACAATTTTAAATGTAAAAAAGTACCCACACTGATGTTATACAATTAACATATGTGCAATAAGATACAATATGCATCAATAATATGAAGTTTACATGTTACGTTAAAACAAAAAATCTATAAGATACAATATGCATGAGCTGTAAGTAATATGAAGTTTACATGTTATATTAAGACAAGTGTTTTCTCATCTAAGCTACGTGTAATGTAACTTCTACACATTTGACAATTTTAAATGTAAAAAATTACCCAGACTGAAGTTTTACAATTAACATATGCACAATAAGATACACTAGCATCAGTTGTAAGTAATATGAAGTTTACATGTTATATTAAGACAATTTTTTTCTCATCTAAGCTATGTGTAAAGTAACTTCTACATATTTGACATTCTTAAATGTAAAAAATTACCTAGATTGAAGTTATACAATTAACATATGTAGAGGAACCTAAAACCTTAACCAAAGCACTTACCAGAGCTCCACATGTTTCCACCTATTTAATCTACTGCCATTCAAATCAAGCTGAGTGCCCACTGCTTTTGGTTGAGTCGACCAACATTTATAAAGGCATAGAGTTAACCGTAGATCTGCGACTACAAAAGTGTCATCTATCAAAATGGGAATATTCACGCTAACTAAGATCCATCTCTCCACACATAAATTGTTCAAGCCCACTACAATAATAATATTGTAGAATGGTGATGGATCTGGGGTTTTGAGCGAGAGATACAACGTAGGGAGGTAGCCTCCAAGAAAGGAATTCATCGACGTCCAATCTAGACTGCCTTTATCCCATCCCTGCAGATCTATCTCCATATATCCACGTAGTATGGACTTTAGTGCCCTTCCACCAATTACCCCATTATCGGAAATCCCACCCCTGCAGATCTATCTCCAAATATCCACATAGTCTAGACTCTTGTGGCCTTCCACCAATTACCCCATATCGGAAAGTTGTTCGTAGCTTGCAAAATTTGTGAACATTTGAACCCTGTCGAGATACTTCCTAATTAGATCAAGGTAGTTGTAACTTGGGAACATTTTATTTGAACCCATC
>APFE031663733.1:9846-29544 GCA_000404065.3 Pinus taeda | reverse complement strand
AACTTAAAACTCTATTATCAACTCAATAATTATTGATAATTAAATTAAAATTTTGAAAATCTTATTCTAAAATAAACACACTTATTTACTTATTAATTACTTTTAAAATAAATCTCAACTTTTTATTATAACTATTTTGTAAATATAATATAAAAATTAGATTCCTACTTCCTATATCACTATTTAAAAATAAACCAACTATTCTCATATATCATTGTTCCAAAATAAACCAGAAACAACCCTAGTGATGTAAAACTATGGCTAAAAATCTTCCATTTTTAAACCAACTATTCCAAAATAAACCGGAAACAACCCTAGTGATGTAAAACTATGGCTGAAAATCTTCCATTTTTAAACCAACTATTCCAAAATAAACCAGAAACAACCCTATTGATGTAAAACTGTGGCTGAAAATCTTCCATTTTTATATCATGATATCTGGTAGACATTGATGTGAACTCGCATTTGGTTGAAACTCAGTTGTATTAAATTGTAAATTATAATTTAGTCAGCTTTAAAGGTTTTGACAAAAAGATACCGAGGAGTTCATCATAGAAGCTTGGGTTCCAATTCTATTTTGACTTGGATGTAAAGAATGTGCAAATCCAGAACTTATGGGCTTCAATGGGTCTTAACCTTCTGTTTTGTTGAAGGTTAGTAATGGTAGGTTCATGTCTATGTATCTTAATAAATTAATTGTGTGCATAAAAGGTTAGCTTATGTCTGTTCACTTTAACACTGAAACACCAAACTAGAGCTTCTCTTACCGGGTAGTTGCATTCGGGAAAGGGAACGGTTTCTCCAGTCGCTTCTGGCGCCGAACTTTCGAAGAGTTGGCAGCGGTCGCCCGTAGACAAAGTCGCTGCTTGCTGCTAACACCACACCATTGCCGATAAAAGGGCATCCATTTAGGAGCCAAACTTATCATCCGCAGTCATAGATTCATCAGCCATCAACTGTAGACGCCCTGAAAACTTCGAGAGTGCAAGACATCGAAAAACTTGTGAGAATAGAATGGAGAAGCAATTGCAGAAGCATTCAATAGCTCGCTCATCGTCAGCGTCATCTCTTGGCATTGACATGGCCGGGGCCTTCTTTAAGTCTATCCACAGCGCCACTCCGCCTTCTCCGAGCAACCGAAACACAAAGATAACCGTCGTTGGCGTCGGAAGAAATGTGGGCATGGCGGTTGCACAAACGATTCTGACGCAGAAGCTCACAACGGAGCTCGCCCTGGTTGCCGTCCAGGCCGACAAGTTGCGAGGCGAAATACTGGATCTACAGCACGCCGCCGCCTTCTTGCCCCGCACGAACATCGTGGCCAGCCGGACTACGCCATCACGGCGGGCTCTGACATCTGCGTCATCACGGCCGGCGCCAGGCAGCGTGTTATGCCCTGAGGAATCGGGCGCTCCGCACAACAGGCGGGCGACCCACACGACGGGCGAACAGGCCTTCATCCGGCAGTGTGCACAACCCGGGCACCGGGCGAGGCTACATGGTGGACAGGTTGATGGTTGAAGGGCACCGCACACAACGGGCGGGCGACCCGAGGGCGACCCGCGCCCGAGGGGTAGACGCCCTAAACGAAGTCATCGACGGAACGACAGTTCAGAACGCGCACGGGTGACCTGTGGCGGAACCAGTTCGGGTAGTGCGCCGAGCGCACACCCGGTTATACAGTCGGCAGGCAGACAGCGTTCGACGGGCAGACGGTTCGGTTCAACAAACGACCAACAGTTCGACGGGCGGACGAGTTTGGCAACAGTCCGTTGTATGACAGTTAACGCGGGCAATTCGGACGATGAACGAGTTCAGCGTGCAAACGGTGCGGCGGATGGACAGTTTGGCACACGGCGTGCAGACAAACAGTTCAGACGGACAAACGATTCGGCAGTTCAAGCGTTGGTCAGTCGGGCAAACATGACCCGGTGATACTGCAGCTCGGGCATAGCGTGCAGCATCACACGGCAGTGTTACAACAGGAGGCGGGACATGCGACCACCGCCCGAATGTTGGAACGGTCAAACAGATGGACGACCGGTTGGAGAGCAGGCGGGCGTTCGAACGATGGGCGGAGGGCCGCACGAAGGTGCGCTCACCCGCCCGGGCGACGTCGTGCGAAGAGGCATTACGTTGGCAGAGGTATGGCACACGAGGTGCGCCCAAACGAACACGGTGGGCGGCATCAACAAATAGCAGCAAACACGAAGGTGGAGGCAGCGCGGTTCGGCAAAGGTGGCACACACGCGAGTTACGAGCGGACGCACAAGTGTGGCGACGAGGTTATACCCCTTTGGCGTGGGCGGCTTTGTGCGACAAAGGCCGACCCGCCAAAGTGGGGAGACACAACAGTTCAAACATAAACGCGTCGGCTTCATTGTAAAAATGGGCGAGTGTTTGTATATTCGGGGGTCGGCTTTGCAAACCGACACCCCTACCCGAATGGCGATGGAGCCTATATAAAGGCGAGGCATTGTAGCCATTTGGATCATCAAGCAAGTGATCATTCGATCAAGAAAAGCTCGATCTCTCTAGTCTTCTAAGGGCACAGTCGAATTGTGCGCACATCTAAGCGCAGCATGTAAGACGAGCTCGGGTTTTGGGAGGCGGAATAGGGGGTCGGGGTACACGGTCACGGACTGTGGTTTTTATGCCGGTCTTGGCACAAGAAGTCGCATGGTAGATGCGCACTCATATTGTAAGGGACGGCATATGTTGAAAGCGTTAGCCTGTTGTAATATCGTGTTGGCCGCGGGGGCACGAATATTGTAAAGCTTGGCAAGTTAATAAAAGAGTTGAGGGCGCACTCGTTCGGGAGTTGCCCCTCCCATACAATTTATGTGTTAATGTCTTTCGGTTATTGCATTACATGTTAATTGTGTTGGTTAAGTATATTTCGGTTATGAAGTTAATGGTAATAATTGAACGTGAATTATAATTGTGGAATTATATGTTTATGGTTCGGTTATATAAGAATTGCAGTTATACTTATTCGGTGAAACAGAATTAAGTATTGTGAAGTGAAGGCGTAGTCCATATACGCTCTATTAGAGCGTACGGTGGTGCCACACCCGCCCAATAAAAAGAAAAAAGATTGGGGGCGTGACAGATGGTATCAGAGCTCAGTTGGAGAGCTGGTTGAGCAAGGTTGCTCATGAAGACTTGAACAAAGTTCAAGTGTGGAAACATATCAGAGCTCAGTTGGAGAGCTAGTGGAACAGGTTGTTCGTAGAAACTTGGACACCCAAGTGAAAATTGAAGGTGAATCTGCCTGATCTAAGGCAGACATCCGCAGAAATATGGAGAGGTTTGACAGCGGCGAGATGATGGGCGACAGTGACCATAGCGCAGTCAAAACACTCCGATACAAAGTATTGGAGAACATGGGTAGATGGAACTCTAGCTGGGGTGCGATGCAGGCCGAAATTGTGAAGATTCGGGAGAGCTGTTCGGAACTTCGGAAGGAGCTGAAAGAACTCAGGGACCAATGTGAGAGTACTACAAATGTTGAGCTCGACAAGGTTGACGAAGAAATCCACCTGAATAGGCTAGATCTTCAAGAGATCTTCGATAAGAGGGCTCGGTTAAGGGAAGAAAGGTCTAAAGTGGAAACAAAGGTCAAGCAAGTCGAGGAAGAAATAAAGAGGAGGCTCCTTGGCAAGAAGGTGGTAATAATTGAGCAAGGAGAGCTCGACTATATCGGCAAGTTGGGAGCTCACTACCGTGAACATCCTATGGACCTTCGGAAGGTTAGCTCCAAGAGCTTGGTCGATGAATCAATTGGCAATACATTTAAGCAGAACACGGTAAAAGGGAAGCTTGGGACAAAACAAGCCGAGCCAAGACCGAGTTCTCCAGACAAACAAGACGAAGCCGGGTACCTCAAGAGGAAGAAACTTTTGAAGTGCTGGTTTTGTGCAGGGCCACACAGGATTAAGGAATGTCCTTCTAGGCCGAAAGAACCCACTGCTAATCAGGAGGAAGGGATTGAAGCTGTGCATACATGCTTAAGGACACAGTATCGATCCGACACATGGGTGGACGAGAGTCAGGGAGGAAACTTCCTGACCTTCCGATCTCCTTAGATGATATGGAGGCTGGGCTCATTGGTGGCTGCTCAAGGCAGTGAGCCCGCAGGTTGATTGGGCAGGTATGATGGTCCCACGTGTAGCAGAAAAATGGGGGTTCCCATGAACCTGGGCAGGGGATCAGAAAAGTAAGTGTGGGCACATAACTGAGATGTGTGACACTTGCTCATTTACATATGTAGATTGGTGACCGGATGGAGATCATCGAGGATGAGGCTACATGATGGTTGCTGGTGATTTCGGTGGGAGACCACCGAGACGGAATGTTGTCGGGACGACAACGTCTTAGGGTGGGGGAGGATGTTATGCCCTGAGGAATCGGGCGACCCACACGATGGGCGAACAGGCCTTCATCCGGCAGTGTGCACGACCCGGGCACCAGGCGAGGCTACACGGTGGACAAGTTGATGGTTGAAGGGCACCGCACACAACGGGCGGGCGACCCGCGCCCGAGGGGCGGACGCCCTGAACGAAGTCATCGACGGAACGACAGTTCAGAACGCGCACGGGTGACCTGTGGCGGAACCAGTTCGGGTAGTGCGCCGGGCGCACACCCGATTATACAGTCGACAGGCAGACAACGTTCGACGGGCGGACGGTTCGGTTCAACAAACGACCAACAGTTCGACGGGCGGACGAGTTTGGCAACAGTCCGGTGTATGACAGTTAACGCGGGCAATTCGGAGGATGAACAAGTTCAGCGTGCAAACGGTGCGGCGGATGGACAGTTTGGCACACGGCGTGCAGACAAACAGTTCAGACGGACAAACGATCCGGCAGTTCAAGCGTTGGACAGTCGGGCAAACATGACCCGGTGATACTGCAGCTCGGGCATAGCGTGCAGCATCACACGGCAGCGTTACAACAGGAGGCGGGACGTGCGACGACCGCCCGAACGTTGGAACGGGCAAACAGATGGACGACCGGTTGGAGAGCAGGGGGGCGTTCGAACGATGGGCGGAGGGCCGCAAGAAGGTGCGCTCACCCGCCCGGGCGACGTCGTGCGAAGAGGCATTACGTTGGTAGAGGTATGGCACACGAGGTGCGCCCAAACGAACACGGTGGGCGGCATCAACGAACAGCAGCAAACACGAAGGTGGAGGCAGCGCGGTTCGACAAAGGTGGCGCACACGCGAGTTACGAGCGGACGCACAAGTGTGGCGACGAGGTTATACCCCTTTGGCGTGGGCGGCTTTGTGCGACAAAGGCTGACCCGCCAAAGTGGGGAGACACAACAGTTCAAACATTAACGCGTCGGCTTCATTGTAAAAATGGGCGAGTGTTTGTATATTCGGGGGTCGGCTTTGCAAACCGACACCCCTACCCGAATGGCGGTGGAGCCTATATAAAGGCGAGGCATTGTAGCCATTTGGATCATCAAGCAAGTGATCATTCGATCAAGAAAAGCTCGATCTCTCTAGTCTTCTAAGGGCACAGTCGAATTGTGCGCACATCTAAGCGCAGCATGTAAGACGAGCTCGGGTTTTGGGAGGCGGAATAGGAAGTCGGGGTACACGGTCGCGGACTGTGGTTTTTATGCTGGTCTTGGCACAAGAAGTCGCATGGTAGATGCGCACTCATATTGTAAGGGACGGCATATGTTGAAGGCATTAGCCTGTTGTAATATCGTGTTGGCCGCGGGCGCACGAATATTGTAAAGCTTGGCAAGTTAATAAAAGAGTTGAGGGCGCACTCGTTCGGGAGTTGCCCCTCCCATACAATTTATGTGTTAATGTCTTTCGGTTATTGCATTACATGTTAATTGTGTTGGTTAAGTATATTTCGGTTATGAAGTTAACGGTAATAATTGAACGTGAATTATAATTGTGGAATTATATGTTTATGATTCGGTTATATAAGAATCGCAGTTATACTTATTCTGTGAAAGAGAATTAAGTATTGTGAAATGAAGGCGTAGTCCATATACGCTCTATTAAAGCGTACGGTGGTGCCGCACCCGCCCAATAAAAAGAAAAAAGATTGGGGGCGTGACACAGCGGGACGGCGAGTAGCGCCTCAATCTAGTGGAGCGCAATTTCCATCTCTTCAAGTCCATCGTGCCGCAGCCCGTGAAATACAGCCCCGACACTATCCTGCTGGTCGTCTCAAACCCCGTGGACATACTGACATACATCGCGTGGAAGCTCTCTGGCTCCGTCGAACAAAGTGATGGGCAGCGGCACCAACCTTGATTCCTCGCGCTTTCGCTTCATGATCGCAGATCATCTGCACGTGAACGCGCAGGACGTGCAGGCGTACATCATAGGCGAGCACGGCCACAGCTCGGTGGCTCTATGGTCGAGTATCAGCGTGGGGGGCGTCCCCGTGTTGAGCTTCCTCGACAAGCAGGAAATCCCATACGAGAAACAGCATCTGGAAGCCATTCACCAGAGCGTGGTGAACAGCGCTTATGAGGTTATCAAATTGAAGGGGTACACTTCGTGGGCTATCGGATACTCTACTCTTAACTTGGTGAAAAGTGTGATTCGAAACCAGAGGAGAGTTCATCCCGTTTCGGTGATGGCCAAGGACTTCCACGGTATCGAAGAGGAGGTGTTCCTGAGCCTGCCTGCTCAGCTGGGAAGAGGAGGGATACTGGGTGTTGCCAGCGTTCACTTGACAGAAGAAGAAACCCATAGTCTCAAGACGTCAGCGGAAGCCATTTTTGAAGTTCAGAAGCACCTTCACATATAATTTCTATCGCATTACATCACACCGCCCGACACTGCATTGCTAATTTAATGTTTGTTAGTGTAGCTTCTCTTCAGAGAAATATCCATATAACCCTGGATGGTGTGGGTTGGAGGATTGTCAGGTAGAAGACACAAATAGAAATGTGGTAAGAATAGATGTAGGCCTAGCTACGGAGTTTAGTGTTATTAATATTCAGTAAATCAACGAGTATTTGGTTGGGTGTGTAGAATAATGTTTACTCCAAATAAATTACCTTCCCTCCTGTTTTCAATAAAAGAAGGTAGCTGATAGCCGTTCTACTTCCAAATTTATCTGTTCTCACGAGGTTAGATATCCCTACACGACTTACGACCTCAGGAAAATACTCCGGAGTGTGCTACTTCTACGTTTACGTTTTGGAGTTGTTTTAAAATTTGTTTTTTTTTTTAAATTTAAATCGTTAAGTTTACTTGAAATTGAGTAGGAATTTGTTAGAACAAGAAGTGTGAATTTTCCACACCCCAATTTCTTGTGTTTTTAAGATGCTAGACTTATTTATACACACAAAAACATATTTTAAATAATGCTAGAATTATTTATACATAAAAAACATATTTTAAATAATAAAAATTTAGGATGATAATTAAATTATTGGGTTAAAATCAAAATCTCTAAAATATAAAATAATTAAACAACACAAAAAAATACCTACCTCAAATCAATTAGGAATAAATCTTCGAAATTATATTTTTGAATCACTAAAATATTTATAATATAAATAACCTATTTTAAAGAAAAATCATCCATGTTAATTTAAAAATAAAGGAAATTAGGGTTTTTATGTTTCATATGGCATAATAATTAAGAAATGAAAGGAAATTAGGGTTTTCATGTTTCATATTGCATGATAATTAAAATTTCAGTTTTGTTTCATAAAAAAATTAGTTCTGTTTGTTGTTTGTTTGTCTTTGTTTTTTTTTAATAAATTTAAGAAATTAATTTATTATATTTTTCTTTTTTTCTTTTATACATTTTTATAGAAAATGCATCATTAAAAATATATAAATGGAATGGATAAGATTTGGGAGAAATATGATTATAAGAGTGACAATTTTTTTATCAAAATAGAAATTATCAAATTCATAAAACAATTTTAGTGTTTGGATAGGGCTTCATTTATAACTATTATCGTATAAATCGAATGGATAAGATTGGGGAGAAATATGATTATAAGAGTGACAATTTTTTTATCAAAATAGAAATTATCAAATTCATAAAACAATTTTAGTGTTTGGATAGGGCTTCATTTATAACTATTATCTTTGAGGTATTTTTGTATGTTTATTTTCTATATAGTATGCTACAAAATATATAATCTTAATTCATAATAAGTTAAAGAACTAACAACTTACAATGTAAACTCTATAAATTTGTGAAAACAAGAGAACTTTAAAGTCAATAGATATATGATAGTTGTTTTATTAATTTCAATAAAAGATACACTAATATTTTGCTTTAAAAAAACATAATATAATAACTTAATGCTTCAAATGAATAATCCACATTCATTCTCTACGATATCAAATTTAAAATGAAATACAAATGGATAAGAGATTAATTGAGTCATGTGCTATGGGTGCTAAAAGCTCAAAAGACTATTTTCCTAACATATATTTTGGTCAATTAAAGCAACCAATACCAAATGAAAACCCTTATGATTGGTCTAGAATTATTGAGTAATGATTGTACATTAATCATTTGTGCCTACTTAGAAAGCAATAGACCTCATTCCTTCAAGGTACAATTGAGGACATTAACCTCTCAATTGCTCAAGGTTGTATTACTTAGCGTGACACTAGTATTACTCGGTTTGAACAACTTTGAATAAAGAAATGTCTTTCTGCCTAATAGACTCAAGTCATTGATCTGTGATTTAATTAATGTGGATTATTGCTAATTGTTCTAGATATAAATAGGCATGGGAATGTTAGTATATAATTCAAATAATGGAAGACAATAGGATTTAGTGGATCAACATTAAAGGACTAGACGCATCCCTAGTTAAGCTGGTAGATGAAGTTGAAAAGCATTAACATTGACTACTTTAGTATTGGAGTAAGGAGCATATTAAAAATACTTAATGTTTAAATGAGGGCTCTTAAACCTTTCCTTCTACATTGTAACAAAAACTAGTGCCTACTTAGAAAAATTGAGGCACTTAATGTGTTTCATGTCTTTTTCTTGTACTCTTGATGTTAGCACCACAAGACAAATTACACTTGTTCATGAATTCATTGAATATATCCTTGATGAAGGTGGTTACTTGAGAAGCAAAGTATCTTGAAGGTTATAGGAATGAGACATCAACATAGTTGGATGGTTGGAAACTGAAACAAGTTTTAAAAGGATTATTTTTGGTAGAACTCTGCCAAGATCTGTAAGAAGTATTTTGAATAAAATGTATGTATTCATCCCAGGTGCAAGGGTGTCTATTATTATACATATGCAACAAATGAACTAAGGTTTTATCAATTACATTTTTCATCCATTGATATGGGGATGGAAATTAGCAGAACATTTAATTTGGAGTAGGGATTGAGCATAATGCACTCCAAAACTATCTCGAAAATCTAGAATCATGTACATTCATTATGGAAGATGATAAACCAAAATGGGACTAGACATGGATAAATTCCAAATGAGTTATGATGAGAGTTGTAGTGGTCTTCCTACAAGTGGTCATGATATCAATTTTAGGAATGTGGTTGAAAATAACTATTACAAATTCACGTTGGTACTTATTCATGGGAAAATCTAAGAGAAATTTAATCTAGATTGACATATTCTCGAGGTCTAGAAGGAACAATTAAGGATGTGTGCATACCTAAATGTTGATTGGGTGGTTTTGTAATGGAGGAAGAAGCACATGTTTTACTGTATCATTTAACAAGTTACTCGTCTCATGTGAGACTAGTAGAAATGTTGTCCTAATATGGCTATTTTCTTCAAGACTCCATAGTGTCCAAACAATTTACTAAAATAAGATTTTGAAATCAACTGATCTTTGATTTCAAGTCTAACACACCTATAGGTACACACATTTTATAAAGGAAATAAATAAGATCATGTTGTTTGTGGAAATCGCCCATATACGCGATATTTGCTATAGAGATGCATTTACATCCATGTTGGAGAGTAGTGTAAATTGTTGTTAACTATAACTTCTTGTTTACAACTTTTTCTGTCATTTTTGTATTATGTCCCTTAGTGTCAAGAACATAAAGATCTAGGCAAGCCCAATTGTATCCTACTAAGAAATTGACTAGGGAATCTTTAGAGTATCTTGGGCATAACTTTTCACCTCGAACTCTAATTTTGACGCTCTTTATGTCAAAAGAAATATCTTGAAGAGATATAAACTTCTCTTTATTTGTTTTGGCAGATCATTACGTATTTTAATCCATCCTCATTTTAAGGTCATTTTTCACACAAACATAATATTTCAGTGTTTTGGTCATCACATTTCATTCTGAACATGGATTTGGGTGCACTTGGTGTCAAAAGAAATATCTTAGAGAGTTCTATAAGTGTTTTGTTATATGTTTTTTAAGATTCCTCACATATTTTCCTGTGTGTTTGTTTAGTACTTAGATCCCACAGAAAAAATCTTTTCCCATGTCAAAAGATTCTTTCTTTGGATGCCATTACTAAAATGAATTCCTTGGACAATCTGTGAGTAATATTGAAACACTTATAATAACAAAAAAAGTTGTAGATATATTCAAGAGACTTCTTTTGACACCAAGAGCGCCCAAATCTGAGTTTGGGGTGAAAAATTATGGCCAAAATACTAAAGGTATCCAAATATTCATGTCAAAAGATTCTTTCTTGAAAATGGAAAAGCATGGCCTTAAAATGAAATTGCCCTAAAATTCATAAAAACTTAGCCAAAACACATAAAAAATAAGTTGTATATCTCTCTAATATCTTTCTTTTGACAGAAAGAGCGCCCAAATCGTAGTTCATGGTGAAAAGTTATACCCATGATATCCTGAAGATTCCTTGGTCAATTTCTTAGTAGGATACATTTGGGCTTGGCTAGAGCCTTATGAACAATTGCAAGAGATGTTGATTTTCTACTCAAACAATCAAAAACCTTGTTGTTGTCTCTATAATCATAAAGTTAAACAACGCTTAACAAGTTTTACCACTTTCTTGCCTTGAAACATTATTCATGTTGGAGAGATTTGAGAATTTGATGGGTTAGAGTTTGAGACCTAATGTTTTGGCTACATTTGCCCCTTTATTTTCAACTTCATTGAAGGGTTAGTTGGCCTTGATGGATTATTACCTACATAATAAGGCTATTGAAAAGTCTTTAATGGCTAGCACATTCCTTGTAAATGGCATCGTCATTATAGAATGTACCAAAGTAGTAGTATGGATCCCCCTAAGGAACCTTGTAAATATGTTTCTAAAGTTTACCATCAATTAATTATGATTTTGACATCTCTTTTAATATTGAAATGCCTATCAAGTGTTATAACATTGCATGTAATGCATACAATGAGTAAACCATTTTAGTATATGTTGTGGGTTGAGTGTTACATGAAGTCCTTAATCCCAAAATCCACAAGGTTGATGATTGTTGGATTATGTTATATTATTTGAATAATTAGCCCCATGTATTACACATTGCATAGGGGGAAAAGGGAGATTCAAGGGGGATTTTGTTTTTGGTCCATTTTTGGCCTAGTTTTTGTGTTTTTTTGGCCAATTATTTTTTGGAAAATAGTATTGTAATTATGGTTAAGGAATCTAATTCACGTTAATGGTTTTCGAAGTTGTGAGATCTTATATATTGTATTGTAAATGGTGAAGAAAATACAATGAGAGTTACAAGTGATTCTCTAAACATTTGCTCGTTTTTCATGTTAAGGATTTATAGGGTAAATCTCTAAGTATTATGTGTGATCGTTATTGTTTTCTTTTTTGTTTATAAAGAATATATGCATGAATTTATTTGAAAAGTTTAAAACTTATGATAATGTCATGAAAATATTTATTCTTATAAACAATTTTGCATAACTTATTGTAAGAAGTTGTAACTTATATAGTGGTGAAACTTTGAGAAAGGTTATAACCACTTATATTATTTGCCATTAAATGCAATGGTTTATGATGCATTAGTTGTCATGATCTTAAGAAACACATCAAACATGTATATTCATGGGACTTAATAACATTACTGGTTGGTGCATCACCATGACCAATTAACCCTAAGGTTAAATTAGAGTCCTTTTTGAGAAAATATGGAGACTCGCGGAATAGCAAAATAGAATACCTAGTAAAACGAAGAGACATAGAAAAAAGAATGTTACAATTAATTTTGAGATTCGAAAGGTGGTAGAAATAATTTTATTTCAACGTTTATATATTGTTATGCTTTTTACTTCCACATTGATGATATAATTTATATGTTTTTTAAAAACCAGGGTGTGAAATTTGTACAAGAGTTGAGTGTTAAAGCCTTAGGTTAGATAAATGAACGTGTAACTTTCTATTATTGATGGTCAATTGAAGTATTTAAGCGAGAAAACAAAGAACGACATTTGTATGAAACTAATAAAATATAAGAATTGGAATATGCTCCATGCAATGTTCGCCAAGTCTCTTCCTCTAAGGTTGTGGGCATTATCATTTACATCTTTTTTAATGCATATATAATTAATCTATAGATTATTTAAGGAATTGAAATTATATTTACAAGATTTCCTTACAATACCAAAATCAAGATCACTTCGCTTGGCCAAGGAAATAAGTTATAGCCTCCAACCAAGGGATTGATAAGATGAATTACATTACTATTAAGGGAACATCGTGAATTAGGGCAACAAAATCAATGGTGCATTTTTAATAATTTATCAAAATAGGGCTGCATAACAAGTATAGAAGAGAGCGAATGAGGACTTACGAACTATATGTAGATGAAGTACATAATCCACTCGTTCATGTTGTTCCTTTGTATTATAAGACAACAATCAAATTTAGCAATGAATTCATGGTTAAATTTGAATTTATAATTTTTTTATTTCTTTATTTCTTCTTTGTTAATTTCTAAGCTTGTATTTAATATAATACCATACTAGGATGTTTATATAGAGTTTATATGACACCACAAAATATTTTTGTAGACAATGATATGGGCATATGTATTAGAGAATAAGTAACACTTGTTTTGGAAGAAAGGAAAACCATTGAAGGATCTAGTTTTTATTTTTCTATATATACACACCCAAAACTCTGCCACAAAGAGTACAAAAGGACATTTTACTATGAAATTAAGAAAAAAACAATCAAAATACCTACACCCTTCTTTCTACTCATAATATATTTTGTGCATAAAGACATTTTGACATTTACCACAATAATAAAAAGAAGCAATATGTGAAAAATGATAGTGATCCAATTAGCATGGAGATGTTGGTTCAACTACATTTAATACAAGGTATTGTGCAAGGATTCCATTCATCATCAATGTAAAAACAAGTTAGATGTCTTCCATGATGGTGAGACATATGTGTGATGATATTATATCAATGAATTCCACATTTAGCACAAATTCTTATAGAGTTCATGCATATTTATTATAAATACTATTTTTCAAATGTTTAAATTAAAGAATTTTATATTAAATATATTCAAATTTCATATTTTTAACATAGTATCAACTTTAGATAGTGATGGTATTTAATAAGCATTGTAATGACGTCCCAATAGCATGGGTGATTTCATCATGAAATACCATGGGAATCTCTATAAACCGTTGGCAATTCTCAGTACTACTAGAATGGAAGAATGTTCATATTGGAAGGTTATCATGAAACACCATGAGGAGTATATATAAATGGTTTTTAGTGCTATTTACTATTAAATGAAAGAATGTACATGTTGAAATGTTCGATACTTTATCATAGATAATGTTTGCAACTGAAATTGAAGATTTAAGGTGATATGTTCATTTTTTTAGAACAAGTATAAAAGTCAATGTTACATTAATCATAGTTACCAACTTGATGAGAACCCTTAATAGCTCTAATTATTTTTAAAGGTTACATTTAACAACCACTTTGTTCCCTAAATCAAAAAGTGGTTTTCCATAATCAACTCTTTTTTTTTCAATATTAAAATTACAACTTGTTTTAAGTTGTGTCCTTAACAATTTATATCATTGCAATGAAAACATTAAAACCAACCCTTGAACCAAAAAGTGATGCTCCTAGTATCAAACCCCCTTTTTTGTGGTTTCTATTTTTATTTTTTTTAGGCGTGGGGGTCGAGGTGGTGGGGAGAAAAATGTGGTTAGAATTACAATTTTTTGAAACCATGGCCTTAATTACTCATACTTTTGCAACCAAAACCCTAAAATCAACACCCAAATTTAAAGGGGTGATACTAGAATTCCCCGCTTTATTTTATAGGGGTTACATTTATGACCTTTTTGAAATCTTGACCTTAACAACTTCACCATTACAATCAAACTTTAAAATGAACCTGTTAACACTCAGGTTGTCCCTTGTCTCCTTAAGGGATACGGCCGAGGTAACCACAGACCAAGCTTTGGACTGTCGGTCCTAGCCTACCAGTAGTCAGAGAGGGCTCTCTCTTCGGGATTTAGCTTTGTTTAGGAAATGATTTCAGGCTAGTTATTATGCACATGGTTTTTTGTTTGAGTTTGGCGGGATGAATGATCTATTCAGGCAGTGTAGGCATGCTGGCATGCGAAACGCAAGAGGTTTAGAACATTGGGCATGGAGTCAAGGATGTGGACTGAAGGATGTGTTTTCTTTGACGGAAGAGGAATACAGAGCAGGATAGCTACACATGGACCAATATTGAAGCTTGAAATGAGATGAAATGGAGGTCAGGGAATGAAAGGCAGTTAAGTAGCTTTCATCACGCTAACAGAGGGAAAGTGAGTGAACATTATATAGGAGCAATCAAGATTTCCTAAACGATATTCATGTATGAAGGAAACTAGTGTAAATATCAGCCAATAGGTATTCATATTCATAGGCTAATTTAGAAGATAAACATAGAGAAATAACAGGAATTGAGCACAGAGTGTTGTTAAGCGAATTCTGAGCTAGTCTTCTTTTCTGTTATTTAGATCATGACACAAAGGCAATATAAACACATTAAAACTAAAAACAGAGGCAAGAAAGACTTATTGAGCCATGAAGAAAGCACGGGAATCTTGTAATTAGCTCTTCAGCCATCAAGTCCACAACAGACAGTTCATAATCCAAATGTCCAGCAATCTCTATTCATTAAATCTCTTAAGGCATACAGCGCAAGTCTCAAAATGAGATTAACGATCAAAACATCTCTCACCCTTTGAACAACGAACAACGTTGTTTAAATAGGCAAAATATCTATTACAAGCAGATCTCAGATAGATCTGATGGAGTCACTGCTTCTATCCTAATCTGTACTGAAGTAAATGCAAAAATATCTATTTAAGCTGCGTTGGAGGCAGCAGCATCAGAATTGAGTTTATGGGTCATTTCTTGTGATGCGCTGGCTATTTGGCCAGAACTCTGTAATAACTGTGCATGAATCCTTTAGGCGGTTCCATAGATTTAAAAATGATTTTTTCCTTTTTAGATTGTGGCGGTGGTTGTCCCTTCAGTAGGTTGAGTTGCCCCTTCACATCCAGATTGATATGATCCTCGCTTTGCTACAAGCCCTTTTGCCATCGACAAGCTTCCAAGACCCCGACGAATGCCTACATACGAAGCCATTGCTTTTCTTCCTTCAGACCCTCTTCTGATTGCGCAGCCTAAAAATATTGAACGTGGGTTTATAACGGATGGAAGTTTCTGGCAAGCGACAGAGGGTTGGAAATGAGGAGATTCGACCCATAAGGATAGTTGACAAAGATCCAGTGACCATGACGAATATACGGACTGAGCCATGCGAATTTGACATTTGCTTCAGAATGCAACTTTACAAAGCACATACGAGGCTTAATAATGACATGATCGTCTAGGCTGAAAAATCCGTAGAATGTGGGGAAATAAATTAGAACAGCATAATGTAAACTCCTCTGCTTCTGAAATGACTTTAACATTTCTCATATTGCCATGCACCATGTTACGCGCTCCTTTGGGCCTTCAGCTATGATCGTTCCTTCGCACTCTCTGTCTAGCAAAAATTTTGACATCCCTCAGCTTCATTTCCTTGCCATAATATTCGCAATAATGGCCGGTTTCTTCCAAGCACATCCATATATCCATTCGCATTTGATCCTATGCCTAACCATCACAACCTTGAAAAATAAGGCTTTTTAAACCATGAAATTGCAAGTTTTGTAATACCATCACTATTATATACATCCAATAATCTTAGTGCGCTTCCATATCCTCGACTCTGGAAATGCATTGATGTCAAAGCAAGGACAGATGTATCACCAATAAGAGGGCATTCCTGGAGTCGAAGTTCCACAATCTGCATTCCACTTTTGACTAAAACTAGAATTGCATTGTCAGTTAAGTTTGGAATATTTGACAAGTCAAGATTTTGCAATGTTTGAACAAGGGAACCTGCAACTAAAGCAGATATGCCCTTGTCAGTCAACCTTTGACAGCTTCTTAAGGAAAGTGATACCAATGGTGCATTGCCACTTCCTAAATAGGATAAGCCAACATCACTGATATCTGAACTATTCAAGTGCAATGTTTTTTAATTTTCCAAGTGATGACGCGACCTTCAATCCATCATCTCCAACACGCCTGCAACCCTTCAAATCTAGTACTTGTATGTCCTTACAGTATGCCAAATGTATAATGGAAAAGTCAGTAATCAAAGTGCAAGAAATCAAGCTTACATCAGTTAGAGAGAGAGAAGTTGCAGAAATATCATGAGATACTAGATCCGTTAGTTGAGTTGTGCGCAATAACTCAAGCTTTTGTAAATTAGAACATTGGTGCAGAATAGCCCGAAAACCTGCATCTGTGATACAGCAGAAACCACCAAGTCTAACACTTTCCAGACTTGAGCAGTTTTCAGCCATTAGAAGAATCCCAAGATCATTAACACTTCTAAAAGATATAGCAAAATCCCTTGACTACGAACCAATGAAAGATGTCGCAATTTTGAACAACTATTGATTTGTTGAATACCCCAGTTTGTCAAGTCCATAGCTGCACGAGGTTCTTCAATAGGTTCATCTCGAAGGTCAAGGTGGATAAGGGAGGATAGATTTTTGGAAATAACACCTACCACCGAATCTGAGGTCCAGTCTAAAACCAGACACAACTTTTGTAGTTTGGAAAAGCAGTGTTCTTAGGCTCTTGCATTTGAAGGGTAGAGTGACCAAATATGTTGCCCCCCGAGCTTAAAATCTTGGAATTAAATATCTCTTTTGCATCTGCTGCTAGTATGTAGCCAAGATCCAGAACTTTTAGGGTTGGTGCAGCCAACCTCCAAATCGCAGCAAACTTGCTATTATTAAATGAAGATCCATCAAACGTCAAGCAAAGAGATTCTAACTGAGAGCAGCCTCTGAGAAACTGTTCAAGGCCAGCATTATGGATGAAAGTCCTAGGTCTGTCCTCTCGTTCATCGAGCCAACCCAACTCCAGGGACAATGATTGTAGGTTTTTGCAATTTCTTCCAATTTCAAATAAAAGTTCAGCAGTAAAATTGTCACAACACCGAAGACAAAGCTCCTCCAGTTGAGGGTTGGCAAGATGTCCAGTGGATGAATCACCAAGTTGGGCACAGTCTACTTTCAGACTTTTAAGTGCCAGATTGGGAGGAAGTAAATGATGCAACATTTCAGATGTTAGTGGAAGATCAATCCACTTCAAAACCACGACTGTGTGGCTGTATTCTGGTTGTGAACCTGCCCATTGAAAAACTCTGAAAGCAGCCTTCCCATCATACTAAAGTCTATGGAGAAGTTTCTGTACCAAATTTGGTGAGGGAATGAATCCACAATCATCAAGTGCTGCCCTGGCTTCTTCAATAGGGAGGCTATGGAGATTCTTGGTAATGAATAGCACCTTGTTAAACTGCTACCTTCATTCATGACTTCTGGGTCTTCATCACTCTTGTAAATATGTTCATCTGATGAATACCCACCGGATAGATCTCTTTCTTCTGCATCCCTATGTAATGTAAATCCTGTATCTAAGGAAACCCACCTGTGGTTATAGTGGGCATTTGTGATGGATGGAATACTGTGTGTTAGGTTGGTATCAAGTGAAAATTGGGGATTTAAGTAGTCAGATGAGATTATATGGGATTGAAAGGCAGGTGGAATGAATGATGTGAATCTGGAAACGGTTGAGATGAAATGATTGAAAGGTCTCTTGGAAAAATGAAGTGTCATCCATCGAAATATGTAAATCAAATCATCTCGGAAATTTCCTGTTATCGCTCATGTGCCATTATAGCAGTCATAACAGCATGTCCATCCCTGTCTAGCTCTGCAACCTTTGATCTATTAGAAGATGATGCTGACGCCCAACTAGCAAGTGCCCATGCTGCCAATGGCACTGCAACATGTCTACTTTGCAAGTCATCCCAGAGTCCAGGATATTCAAAGTTTTCATTTGAAGCAACGTGCCTTTTAGCATTCATAGTATTTGGTGGATGCAGCCTTACTAAGGCCAATGAGATCAGTCAATAGTAGTGTTAGCCATGCTTGAGAAATGTTTAATAGTGCCTGATCCATGGTCCTCAAGAATACATGCAATGACTTTTGTGCCTGAGGATTTTGTGCCCTCTTTGCCTCAGTAGCAAATATGGAACATTGCTGTAAGCAAAGCATGACATATTTGGCTTGCAAATATGTCGATCACGAAAGGTGAATACCTGCTATGAGCAGGAGGCTAACAGTGGCTCCACTTGGGGATGGATTTTCCTTGCGAAAAGTCAAGAACAACAGGTCAGAATGCCTTAGTCTTTAATTGATGCTATTCTCTGCAAAATTCCCTTTGCCGGATGCCTTATTAATCCTACCTACCTATCCTAACCAACACTTACTTTGCTGTTAGTTGAAATAAAATAACCAGTGCAGCCACTTAAGCAACTGAAAAAAGAGATGAACTGGCTCACTGACTGTTAATGAACTTGGAAGCACTATTCGGTCATGTGCCCACATGATCAAAATTGTGGTATAGAAAGGCCGCTGCTGATGTATTTGGTCCTCACGGAGAAAGCATGCTAAAGAACTTGAGTTAAGAAGCAGTTCCATGTAGTCTGATATAGGATCAATAAAAACATCATGTGGGATAGCTTCTTCTGGGCCTTCTTGGTCAGATGGAAAAGTTGCATCCTTGGTAATAAGCCCCGCAACTAAATCTTCAGTCTTTGCCTTAGAAACATAATTATCCTCAATCTGTAAGTCAGAAGGTAGTACTATTTCCTCATGACTTGGGGAAGGAAGATTTTGAAAAAATTCTTTAGGATCTCGAAAATGATATGACTGGATTTGAGATTGCAAGAATTCAATTTCATTTTCATATCTTTCAACAACTAAATCAAGAAGAAGGTTATGTGAGCCTCCTGCTGTTTTTAACAACATCAATCTAAAAAATTCTTCATCAAGCTCAAATTCTGATAAACTCTCCCTGAATACATCTAAAGCTTTACCAAATGAAAGATCTTCCACGAACCCGGTCATCCTATCTTACTGATAATGCTTTGGAATATGGACTATTTGGTTGTAGAATTGGTTCGTTCCTCAGTGGAGTCTTGAATGAAAATGAAGTGGAGTCGCCAGGTGGATGCCTTTACTTGGAGTGCCTGATCTCTGTCCACCATCGAAGATCAGAACTAAACATGAAAAGCTCTGAAGAAAAGGAGCACTTTCTCCAGAAAGCGGGGTTTACAGTGATGAAAAAAATTGATTCAGGTCCCCAGC
>APFE031663729.1:21330-60247 GCA_000404065.3 Pinus taeda | reverse complement strand
GAATTTCTCAAACACTTCACTCTTCTGGTTCAGCATATACACCCATGTCTTTTTGGTGTAATCATCAATGAAAGTTAAAACATATCTATTTCCGCCAAGTGATGGTACTTGCATCAGTCCACACACATCAGAGTGAACAATTTTCAAGGGTGCTTTTGCCCTTATACTCTTTCCTGCTGGAAAGCTTTCTTTGTGTTGCTTGCCCAATATGCAGCCTTCACAAACGCTGTCCGGCTTCTCAATCAACGACAATCCCTTTACCATTCCTTTTCTGTGCAACAAATTCAGGCCTCCGAAATTGAGATGTCCAAATCTCAAGTGCCACAACCAATTCTCATCTTTCACTTGTTCCTGAAAGACTTCTTGTGTTACAGCTGCAATAGTTCTTCCTTCCTTCAAATCTGCCCTGAGTTTGAGAGGAAACATTCTATTACTGGTCATCTGCATCTGTGCAATGATCTTCTTACTTGGAGATATATCTGTGATTGTACACATATCATCTTTGAAGAACACGTTGTAACCTTTGTCAATGAGCTGCCCAATGCTCAAAAGATTACATTTCAGCTCAGGTACATAATATACCTCTGGCACAATCATCTGTTCTCCATTTCTTGCTCAGATACTAACTCTGCCCTTACCCTTGACAACTATCTTAGTATCAGTCCCTGTTGTTACCTCAGATTTCACATCTTCATCTAGATTGGCAAACATTGCTATATTTCCAGTCATGTGATTACTACAACCTAAGTCTAAGAGCCAAACATCTTCTTGTTTGTCTTGTGCAATGTTACATGTTAACAACACATTCTTTGGGTTCTTATTTTCTTCATTTGCAAAATTAACATTCTGCCTACTATTCATGTCATTTTGTTTTTTCCTACATTCATTGGCATAGTGCCCATATTTCTTACAAAAATGACATTGGACTTGGGATTTGTCATACCTTTGTCCATGAGCTTGCTGTTTGCTTGAACCTTCATCTTGGTTCTGATTGCAGCTCCTTCTGCTTGTGCTTGCAGGATAATATCTGCCTCTGTTTTGGCTTCTTCCACGACCTCTGTTATTTGCTCTGCCTCAGCCTTCTCTTTGGCTGAAAGACATCTGAGTCTTGCATGCTTGCTCAAAAGAGGAATCTGTTCCTCTACTCAGTCTGTGTTCATGAGACATAAGAGAAGCACTCAGTTCATCTACTGTGAACTGTGAGAGATCTTTTGTTTCTTCTATTGCTACCACAACAGCTTCAAACCTTGAGGGTAAACATCTCAAGATCTTCTCTACGATCCTTCTTTCTTCAAGAACTTCACCATGAGACCTTATCTGGGTTATCAACCCAATAACCTGAGTGAAGAATGAATCTATTGTATCAGATTCCTTCATGCTGAGTGTTTCAAAGTCTCTCCTCAACATCTGCAAGTTTGCAGTCTTCACCTTCTCCATGCCTTGATAGGCAGTTTCGAGAATATCCCATGCCTGTTTGGATTTTGTTGCTGCTACAATCCATGGAAAAACACTTTCATGTACTGATTGGTAGAGAAAAAAGAGGGCTTTGGCATCCTTCTTCCTGTCACTCTTCAACTGGTCTCTTTCTGCTACTGTCAAAGCAGTCAATGTTGTTGCATCCACAGGTTCAGCATAGCCAGTCTCAACCAGCTCCCGTATTCCTTGAGAAGCAAACAATGCTTTCATTATTATGGACCAATAACTGTGATTTTTCCCATTAAACTGTGGCAGTTGGGAATTTGTGAAACCTGTTCCAGCATCTGCCATCTTAACTCTGTATAGGTAAAGAAGAGATACTGACTGTAAAATTAAAAACAAGCAAAAACTTTCTCTGCTGGAAAAAATCTGCTCAATAAGCTTCTTACAGCTCCTACAGTGAAAAACAAACTCTCTTTTTCACTCAATGAGTGCCTAGACTAGCTCTGATACCATGTTGGAAATTTCTGTTAATTTCAAACACAAAAGAAATTTCACAGAGAACAACGCTCTGTTATTTGATTCAGGATCTTAATCATAACAACAACAAAAAACTGTTACAAAATAGTCTTCCTCTACTCAGAGGGATTACAACAGGAACGCTTCAGTTCCTGAAACTAATTTCACTATCTCAGAAAAATTAGAGTTTCAGCACTACTGTGCGTTGCATAAAAAAGAACTCTCAGAGTACAAAAACAGAACTGCTGTTCAAAATTACTTGTACTCGCACAGAAAACAGAACTTCTGTTCTTTTTCTTTTTACATATACGAAACAGATCTTCTGTTCGTTGTATTTATAAGAAAATAAATATCTGAGTTAAACTATAAACTAATCAAAATATCTACTGATGTTTATCTGTGTATTTATTGCAGAAGAGGCAGTGATGCTTTTCATGACGACAGTCTGCAGGGGAATTAAATTCTGAATTTAATGCATGGCTTATCACAACATCGCACCGGTGGAAGTGAAAAAGATGTGCCGCCGCTGCCATAACTGTTTGAAACATGCAATTTGCGATATGCGATCAGATCGCATCGCCAAATCACAATCACAGACAATAGAAAGGACGTAATGAAGGTTAATAAGAAAAAACGTGCGATATGCGATCTGCGACTTGATCGCATTGCAGGGAGCTCAATTGGAGGTTTTCTCGAAACAGTTTGTTGCGGTTGTTGTTGCTCCATGGCAGTTTAAATTATCATTCCAACAGATTTGTGGCTATCTCGCAAAGTAGGGATGGGTATCGGTAACACTCACTTGACATTCAATGTCGTTACTGCTACTGAAATCAGACGCAGACACGTGTTTTGTAAATTGTTTACGCAGTAAATTTTAGTTATGAGCAACGATTGACCCCAAGTGCCTGTCTCGACATTCCTCGCATTGAAACAGATGAATAATGTAGTGACAGTTGTTATGACCAATCGAAGTTGGTGCTCTCGTGCCTTGGTGAGATAATCATACTCCATCAATCATGGCAAACAATGGCAAACCTATGCCACTAATGGTAATATCCATATCTTATGACATAACGAAAATGACATTATGACATAACTAATAGGAAAACAACGTTTCCTTATAAGGCTTATAGATAAATCTCATACTGCATCATGACACTTGAGGAATATTGCAATGCATTAAAATCTATAATGGATATTGCAATGTAGTGTTACCAAAAATAAACAAATGCAGTAATTTGATCCAAAAAAATGATTTATAAGAAAATATGAAAATTCAACATAATTTTTAATGAAGGTCATAATGTAGGTCATAATGTGATGAATATAAATCAACCTTGGATTGTGATGAACATACTTTATGGTGCATTTCAAAATAATTCAAAAAGGTTGCAGAGTGTTGAAAATCAACCATATCCAAGCATAATCAACCATGTCCATACAAAGTCATTTCCGGCTAGACAAACCGTGCTTTACATACACAAACCATGATAAACATCATTATACAAAGTAAATATTTATTTTACATTCTAGCAAGAGTCTTGTGCAACGTGTGGCATTTCAAAATGAACATTCATATATGTCAAAATTCAAAATTCAACTGTGATGAGTGTCAAAATGTGATGAAAACTAGCATAACACTTCAAAAAATTGTCGTATCTTAAGCATGACCCATTATTCAAGCATTCTCAAAATTATTTCATCATGAACATAAGACAACATTGTAATGTGACGAACATAAGCATAGGATCACTATGTGATTAAAATATCTTAATGTTATATTCAAACATAATCCTTCACCAACATTACATTGTATCAAATCCAACATATCCTAATGTCAAATTTGAACATATCACTTCACAAAAATGACATTGTGATGCAATTTGGCATTTCTTAAAATCACAATGTGATGGATGTATCTTTATGTGGAATTCAAACATAACACTTCACTAACATCACACTTTGATGCAATCCAACAAAATATAATTCCATATTGTGATGAACATATCTTATCGTCATAATTTGTTGAACATACCTTAATGTGATATTGTGGAACAAATAATTCAAGATTAGAATGTGCCAAACATTTCGCAACATTATAATACAATGAACATAACTTGAATTCACAATGTCATAAACTTAACTCAATGTCATGATGTGAAGAAGATAACTTGACATTGTAATTCCATGAATATGTCCCCATGTTGCAATATGGAAAACATAACTTAACATACTATTGTGACAAGAAAAACTAGATTTTAATGAGACAACAATAACTCAATGCCGTAGTGTAATGAAAAAAATCAAATTCACAATGTGATGATTGTAGCTTAAATTATATTGTATTGTGATAATCATAATATGACACCATAACATGTAAAAAAGAAATGCAATTCCGCAATGCGATAAACATAACCTAATGTCATAATGTGGCAACAGTGGTCAACCATGTTGAAATATATTTCATGATGATCATTCATGGTCAACCATAGCCAGATATGCTCACCCATGTCCCACCATTGTCCTCCATGGTGGTACGTAGTCAACAAAGGTAGATCGTACCCACCAATGTTCATCATGTTCAAACATTTCTAACTATGGTCAAACATAATCAATTTTATCATTTAATAGAACTCATATTCAACAATGATAAACCATGATTAGATATGGATATACATAACTTACATGGCCAAATAAAATCATTATGGGCAATTGTGTTTACCAAACATAACCATGGTCACCCTTTGTCAGCTATAAGTAACCATAGTTATACATAGTCAACCATGGTAAACATAGTATTTCATAGTCAACCATGGTCTTTCTCAATCAATCATACTCAACCATGGGAAAAAAAAAGGAAATTGTTGTTAACAATGGTCAACCATAGGCATACATTGTCAAGAAAGGTAAACCACATTCAACCATGATCACCACTGTCAACCATAATAAACAATGTTCAAGATCATTAACCATTGTTAGCCTCATAAACAATTTTAAGCCACAATCAGCCATCAACAACCCTTTTTTACCATCATTGATTCTCACCAAAAAGCATTAGCCATATTTAAAAAATGTGAATCATGGTTAATGAATCAACCACACTCATGCAGAATATTAGCTAGAACAACCACATTAGTAAATGTCATAACTCTTGTTTATAGTCACCCGTTCTTTTTTTTTCTAATAACATCAGTACTATTACCTCCCATATGTTGTAGTCTTCGTACGACAAATTGTAATATGATCACTATAACCTCATGAATAATTCAAGAATATATTTAATTACATATGTATGTCTCTATAGTTCAGATTTGTGAGCATAACATCAGGTAGGTATGATTTTGTTATGTCATTTGAGAACATTATTATTCTCAATCTACACTTAGGAAATGGGTCTCAATTTTTTATTTGGCATAAATAATCTCTATGTATGCGACGTGCACTCTCTTTGCCACATCCAAATGATATGCTACCTGGTAGAAATGTTATTATTTATCTCATTATATAATTACTTGTTGAGTAATATGTCATTATTAGTTTGCTTAGATAGAGGTGTTTTATCTTGTGTTTGAGAGTACTTCCCTTAAGTGAAAGTAGTGAAGAAAGTCCTTTGCTTTCTCGCCTTCATTATTAGTCCCTACCCACGACAAAGCAGGGACTATAGCGATCGTTATTGTTGATTTCATATTAGTTTCTGTTGACCGCTCTTTTCACCAAAATTTAATTGAAGGCTTTGGCATTCTAATTTCGCTCAATGAAATTTTAACCAAACTTTTCACTTACACCTCTTATTGTAAACCTCACTTGTCTCAAGGAAAATTACAATGGACACCATTATTTTATCCAAAGTTTATTTTTAATCAAAAAGGCAAAGTTTTGTTGCTCAAAGTTTTCCTTTCATGCATGTTCTCTGTGTCTTGCATGCAACCAGTACCAGATGTCTGATGGTTGTCCACAGCCATCCACGTCTGTCCACAAATCCTACCTCTGCATGTGCGGTGGGCCAGGAGCAAAGCAGAGAGTGAGTTTCAGTTTTCGAGGGAGTTTGAGGAGCAAAGCAAAGAGTTTTAGGAGCAAAGCAGAGAGTGAGTTTTAGTTTCGAGAGAGTTTGAGGAGCAAAGCAGAGAGTGAGTTTCAGTTTCAAGAGAGTTTCAGGAGAAAATCAGAGAGTTTCAGTTTCTGGTGTTAAGGGGGAGAGCTTCAGTTTCAACCAAGGAAGAGAGGATGAGTTTCAGTCAAGGAGAGAGGAATTTCAGTTTCAGGGTATCTCTATTGTAGTAATTTTTTGGTCTCTTACCTCTTGTTTTGTGGATAACGTATTAGCTGAGGCAAAACCCTAGTTTGTTCTTGATCTTCCTAACTATCCACTGTTGTTAAGAAGGGGTTGGGTTTTAGCCCATGTAGGTATAGGACTTCTCTGTTTACTGACTTGCTGTAGTTTAAACAGGTGGCCCACCTCTTTCCCTTAAGTTGTACTTCTCTGACTGTAAGGGCTATCCTATTCGTATTGGCCTCGCTTTCATTAAGGCCTAGCTCTCGTAAAGCCTATTGTAAATCGTGGCTATCAAGTTGGCTTGCTCTAGCTTAAAACGGTGGTAGAGGGCTAGGATGATGGTTTCAAACCCAAGAAGTGCAGTGCAGAGACCAAACAAGGCAGGAGACCAACAGGGTTCGATTCTTAGTAACAGGTGTCGAATCTGGGCCTAGGATTTCCTTCGGACTTACCACAAAACGGGTTTTCTTCTCCTTTTCAATTTCCTTCATAATCGTAACTTGCCACAGGGGTTGGCTTTTCTAGCTTCCTTGTCCTGGAAGCATGGCTTGGATCTAATGCTTTAATTTGCAGTCCAAAGCCAATATGACTAGCAGTTCTCTTTTGTTCTTAACCCTAAATGACCTTTATCGTTTACGATTTGACTCCTTTTTCTTGGATGCGTCGTGATCTGGAGGGCTAAAGGAACACGAAATCCCCCACCTGTGAGACAGGTTAGCATTCAGGCTCATAACATCCTTATATTCTTCAATTGTTGTGTGTGACAATCTCTACTCATGGAGAGATGGAATTGCAGGCAAGCCATGGTTAAAGCCTAACAAATCTGAATTGAGGTGATGCAAGTTTGATTCCACATCTTTGCGGCCTTCTTCTGAGCTTTTTGTTGTACAAAGATTCTGATAAGGAGGTTTAATCCCATGCCCATACCGACGAGTGAGGGCTTTATGTGCGTAGGTAAGAATGCCCTCCATTTTTCTTTATTCTCTGGCTTCCTGTTTGTATATAAGAGCTCTACACCTGAATAAGCCAACCCTGATCACTCTGGGTTTTGTGTTGGACTAAACCAATATGCGTAATAGTGGGTTCTTGATTCTCAACAAGTGCGGGTTTCCTCTCTTCTAAGGCCATCTTCATTTCCTGGCTTCCTATTTGTATATAAGAGCTCTACACTGACTAAGCCAACCTTGATCACTGTGGGTTTCGTCTTGGACTAAACTAATCCACATAACGGTGGTTTCTTGATTCTCAACAAAGTAAGTGTGGGTTTCTTTTCTTCTAAGGTTGTCTTCATTTCCTGAAGTTAAACTTAATTTTGTTGATCCATATTACACTCTATCATTCCATGCCAGATAGGCCCTCTTTATCTCGTTCATTTGTGTTTAATCTATATTGTTGAGAGTGCAACAACAACCATATTTTTTCTTGTCTTTCCTTGTTAAATCAAGACCTTTCGAATCTAAAATAGTTCTCCAGAGTTAGTTGCATCTGAGGTTTTGCTTAATGAGTTGGTTAGCTAGGAAGTAGACACATTGGACATGCAAAAGAGATAGAGGTAAAGACCTTGGGTATGCAGGAAGGACGAGAGGCAGGCGGGTGGTAAAATTGTCGGCCCACAGGATTTTACGTGTTTGAAATATATTTTTATATTATACATTTTTTTTGCATGTGTTACAAGTGTCTTTTTAAAAGCTAGGCCTTTAGCTTGATACGTTACAGTTTATCTTTGCTTTTATACATTACAATTTGAGAGTAATGAACTGCTACAGCTTTTGAGGTCCAGTTTAATTTGACAGCCTTTGAGGTCTATCTTTATTTGACAGGTATGGTCGTGTTGTTTTTTGGGTTTGCCTAGACAATCTTGCGGTTTAACATTGTTTAGGAATTCTCTCCATCGTTTTCGCACCATTTTGGCAATAATCCTTGAAATGTATATGTATTTCACCTCTATTAGGTATTGATTTCATTAGTGATGCAATGTTTTGCATATATAAGCTGCTTGCAAGTTACTGTTCCAAGGGTTTCCCTTGTGCAAGTTTTATTAAAAATAAAAAAATTTGAAGGCTTATAACTGTGTATTTTTCTATTTTCTATATGATTATTTTGGTTAGAGTCCCACTACTTTCTTTAATATAAAGATGTATAATCCAAGAATTGAATTTGAATTTATCTATAAATCTTCGATTTTTATTTGAAATCCCTTCGATAGTCGCAACTGACCATGACCACATGCTGTATTGAAAGACGTTTTGTGCAGCTATTTGTCATTGAGGTGTTAGTTGTGCTTGGTTGAGTGAATCATAATTGATTTGGCGAGGGATTTTGACAGTGATGCTTCATAGAATAGAGAACTGTCATGCTGTCTAGCCATTTGTGGAGTGATTTTGATGGTCATGCCCTCTAAGTACTTCAGGGTTGATTTTGATTTCTTTCAAGATCATACCAAATTTTCCTGTACCATCCAAAATTTGAAAGAAACCATCCTTCTTCATTGCTGATGCTAGAGTTGTTCCCTTATAATCTACACTCAGCCCCGAATTATCAAACATCTTCTGCGAGTTGGCATTTTGGCATTGTGGTTTGTGTTCTGAACATGAACCATTGATTATCTATTCAAGCAATAACACAGTACTCATTTCGACCTATTAACTCTTCTTATAACTTAGATGAACTCTTGCCATTTTCATTCCAAGTCCTGGACAGTGTGAACATGAGAAATGTAGTAGGATTGTCCAACACTCCTTCGATTGATTTATGCATCAAAAGTCTTTAAGAATTTTTTCATATTAAGGGGTAAATCTAAAGTATAATATGTTATGTTGTTATGTTCCCTGCAACAGAATCCGATTACAGAGGAAGAATAAAAATTAGTTCACACATCCAATCAACTCTACTCTATTTCCATAATCTCTCACTCTGTTTTACTTTCTTTACTATCATTCACATTCTCACTCTATTTTACTTTGTTTACTATCATTCATATTCTCACTCTTTTACTCTGAAAATTCACTTTAGAAAATACATGCATTTTGAGTTGGAGATAATCATATGCTAAAGCAGTCAAATTTTGAGCTTTAGTACTGGAATTACCTAAGGCTATTCATACAAGATTGATGCCATCTGAAGTACAGATATACCTTCAATTAACCACAGCAGATATCTACAGGTTAATGGACTCTACGGTGCTTTCTAATTGGTAGTCACATAGTAAAATGGATGAAACATGACAAAACATGCATTGTTTCATGATGTGATAACATGAAGCCAAAAGGAAATAAAATAAATAGTCAAATCATTACCAACACCTGGCACCAACTTAAATGTTGTTTCTTTTGTTATAGCCCAAAATCACCAAAGAAGTAGACCGAGTCAATCCTTGAATCCATACCCACCAACATTAGGAAATATTAGTGGACCCACTCATGCACTTAAACAAGCACAAGTGGGTTGAGTTATAACATATTTAACAAAAATAGACTTTACTCGTATAAATATCCTAGATTTGGGCACATTGTTATACATTCTACACATAGGGGTTCCCAAAAATTGTTCATCATTTTCCTATACTTATAAATTTTATTTTCTGAAGAAATCTTGAACTCATTGGGGTTTCAAAATTGTAATTTTAAACAACCATAACTTTAGCATGTGAAGTGAAAGCTATGTCCTGTAACCCATGATTTGGTGTGTTGCAAAAGATCTATGTACTGGCATACAGAATTCAATTTCGACATATTTTTCAAAGGATAAAACATTTTAGCATCTTTATCCCTTTGAAGGATGTTTTATCAAACGTATCACTTTCTTATTCTATTTTTCTATAATTGTGACCGTGTCTTGAGAGAAAATCTATTTTTTAATTAATTATTTTATTCTTTATTGTATCATATGCATTATCATAAGATTTAGTTATTGACCTGAGATTGAAAATCAAATTCCATGCTTATACTTCCTCTATTGGGGTCTCAACCCCTCAAGTTTCACCATGCTTTTTTTTTCTAAATTCTGGGATGCATAAGGGAGAAATGTTATTATTGAGGCATTCAGGAATCCAAACCCCATTATATATGTTTGATTTGATGAAGGTATATTGTCAATAGTTCCGTATTGACTACTAAATAAGAAATTGTTCCCAATGGCAGTAGGACCCATGTTCGAGGTTCCTCCATTTCCTAGAACTGAAGAGCTAGAATGAAATGTTCCAAAGTTCCCAAGAGCAATTTCTACAGCATCTAGAATGATCCAAGGGCTCCATGTGCAAACTTGCATTTCTCCTTGCCTATTTCCCATGGTCAAGAGGTTGCAAAACTCCCAGCCTTTTGTGGAGTGCCCAAGCTTGCCCAAGCACACTACAACAAGCCGAGAGCTCCTAGATGCTCTCTCGCTACATGGATACTCTATTTCCATAAATTCTCATTTTATTTTACTTTGTTTACTATCATTCACATTTTCACTCTGTTACTCTTCAATTACATCCCTCTTGCAATATGAAAAAGGTCCTAATCAGATATTATAACAGAAAAAGGTTGGCCTAAGCCACATTCTTAGTTCTGAAGTGGTCCCTTTTAATATGACAAGTATTATAAGGCTCGACGATAGGAATGAGGTACTCTTATAAGGTTGTAAATATGCCTCTTAGACCCATGTCAAGCACCTTAAGCAACTAACAGTTCCAACTTGGTTTTCCCATGATCACACACCGCTGGTAGAAGATTGAATCTCTAAGATTACTAATGTTTCTTATCAGAAATCCATATTCGACTAACCATGGAAATATGAAGGTGCAAACAGTATTGGGGAGATTCAAGTTTGGAAGAGAAGCCATAGAATTGAGGGGATTTTAGACTATATATATATAAGAAATCAGAAATTTCAAATTCAATTAAATTGTATTAATAAAAACATGTTTCAATCTGTTATTAGTGGCCTATGCTCTCTAACAAAGGGATGAAAAGGGATTGTTGCTTTGTTAGCCATTTTTTTTGTTATGAATAGCGCAGAGCTGGAAAAGGGGACATTGAAGTTAAATTAGTTGCTATATAGATGTTTATGTGTTTTTTTTTTCACTAAATATTGATCTTGATACATTTTTTCTTAGTACATTATTAACATTTGAAAGTACCAATTATTGTTTATTATCGAGTAATTATTTTGGAGACTTGTATTATATTAGAATTAGTACATATGAATTGATATTTTAATTTTTTTATTTCTTGTATAATTGAGAATATTAAAAACATTATGATACACATTTTGTAGATTTTTTTATATAATAATTATTAACCATACATATTAGTCTATGTACTATTTTTCATGTTAATAAAAATCAAATTTTTATTATTATTTAAAAAATGTTCCATAGACTGATTTTCATATTAATGAAGATCAGATTGTTTCATTTTTCTTTAAGAGCCCAATCACACATATTAGCCCATGTACTGTGTCTTTCATTAATCAGTTTTTTTCTTGGAAAAAAAAATGTTCCACGATTATTGCATTCTAGCCCATGTACTATGTTTTTTATTAGTCAATGACTTTTTCACTAGTGGAAACTATTGCCATATTTCTAAATTTACAGGAAACTGATTAAATAAGGGCCACTAAGAGGCATGTAAGGTTGGGAGTTCAATGGAAGCTTCCTCTGATCTAATCTCCATAACTGTGCCTAATCTTAGCCCCTCCCTCCTGGCACACAAGTAAGTAGTCCTGTGAGGAATATTTGTCCCTGCCCTTGATGGCGTTGCTATCTCATTGGTTGCTGGTGCAACTTATGTGCTATTCATTCTGCTTGAACAAATGATTTCACATTTGCATCCCGACAGGAATATGCTCTAGCTCCACCTTAGCTTTCGTCTCTGAGAAGGAGATTCAACCATTTCATTCTGCTTTACAACATTTACCCACTTTCTTGAATACTAACATGAAAGTTGTAGTGATTCCGGCAATCCACTGACTGAGGCTTGACAAATGACTTGATTGCAACTTTTCCATCCGAATTATTTTCATTATGTCTTTCCATTGCTTTGTTTATCAAGTTATATTGCTTTCCAAAGCGATTTTTTCATTTCCAATTCCTTTGTCATTTCTAAATATGACTTATTGCTAGAGATTTAATATTTGTTTGGCAACATAATGCAAGAGCCTATTGTTTTAATATATCTATTTTGTTTGAAACATTCATCTTTAGTTTTTGCTGATCTCATCAATATTTTTTGCAAATATGTGGATAACAGCAATAGTAAAAATTGCTAAGGTAATTGAGTTTCTGCAAAGACAATTGCACAAGGAAAATATAGTAAGCAATTGGAAATGATGGAAGAAATAATAGATGTTGATAGTTAAAAATTCAGATTACAGTGCATTCTGCGTGACAAGATTGATTGTGTATTAAAAAGAAATGGTCTCTTTAGACTAGATGCATTTTTATATACTGTAGGGGATTGTATATTTGACTCATTCGAAGTGCTTCTACATTTTCGTTATACTTCAAATCAACTACAAAATGGGTTAATATAACATTTTCTTTTTCGCTTAAACAATAATGATGTTGAAGCAATAGAGTCATATGAATATGAACTAGCATCTCACTTCCTATACGAGTTACATTGAATTAATGATATTGGTACATATCTTCATAAAATGCATTGTTCTACATCTACAAATATAAAGGAGTTTAAATTAGGGCTATGGGGGGATACCTTTTACATATGTTGGTTAGATAAATGGATAAATATATCAATTGGAGTTTTCTCATTAACAAGGCAAACAAGATATTTTCTTTTTAATCAACATGAAAATACAATTCCATATTGCATTCTCTTCCATGATGCAAATCCTGTTAGTGGTCATTACGAACCATTGCTTTACCAAAAGTTCCCAATATGCATTTCTAAGCAATCTAATATCTACTTGTCATCTATTTTTAAGGATATTGAAAGCCATTGGATGCATATTGCACATAATATGCTTTTAAATGAATTAACGATGGCAAAACAAATGACATCTAATTACGGTGACACTCTCTTTAATGCAATTTTCTATTTAGTAGCAATAGAATTTGATGCACAATGTTTGCGACTTTACATTGTCCAATATTTTTTCAATGCACTTATGCATAAGAATCAAGAAGAATTGCATTGTTTAGAACAATACCTAATAGTTGATGTGATAAACTATTCAATGAATAACAACTAGCAACAATATCTCATAAATATGGCAATGTCATATGAGAAAGGGTAGGTAGAGGGTGGACCATTCTATTTGTAATGGTTATCTGACATATTCAAAGTGAATATCCAAGTATGCTCCTCTGTTGCTAATAACTTTGTCAATTACAGTTCTTCTCATTTGAGATGCAATCGTGTTGTTAACATCATGTCATTCGAAATAGATACATTACATATTCATTACCACACAATGATACAAAAATATGATCGCAATTCTCAACAAGTGTGCATTGAAGCAAAAGAGGATTTTAATCAATTGCTTCATAAGAATATACTAGAAAAATAACAATATACCTCAAATACATTTTAATAATAATATTCAATTTTAGATAGCATCTCATTTAGAACAAATGCGACCAACTAAGTGTCGTATGCTCAATTGTCACAAAATGAAGCAATTCATACGTACAAAAAGAAAATGTAGTGATGTACATATCAATGAAAACATCTTTTGTCATAAGCATGTACTAGAAAATCAACAATCTAGTTCTCGCATACATCTGAATAACAACATTGAATTTGAAATATCATCTCTCTTACAAAAATTGTCCAAGTGTTATAAGCTTACTTATCACCAAATGAAGCAATTCATACATACAAGAAGCAAATGCAATGACATATGCAACAATGATAACGTATTGCCAAATAAGCATCTGCTAGAAGAGAAAAAATCCGTTACCCAGATACATTTCAGAAACAACATTGAATCTAAGATAGCATATGATTCACAAAAAATGGCTCTGACTAAATGTCAAGGCTTAATTATCACAAAATAAAACAATTCATGCATACAAGCAGTAGATGCAATGAAATATCCAATAATGATTTCAAAACAACCAGACATGCCCATGATGGAACTATGCAAATTGCATATAAAAAAGCATCTTCTTATAAGAATACAAGAATGACATTTCTTGGATTAAAACAAATATTGTGCAACATCGGAAACAATAAGAAAACTACAATAAGCAAACAAATCCATCCAAGCAAGAAAGATCCAAAATACATTTATATGAAACAAGTCGAAGACACGCCTAGGAATACATGTGCAGTTTGTACCAGATTGAATTTTGCAAAGAATGTCAGATGCTTCACTACAGAATTGCAGGAAAAGCATATGAATTTGACATTGAACAATAGGACCTTCAACAATGAAAATATATGTGTTGCTTGTAAAAAAGCACTTCAAAATGGAAAGCTTCAACAATTTGCAACACCCGAACAAATAAAATGTAACATTTCATTACCCGTTGTAAATACACTTTCAGATTTAGAAGAAAGACTTGTGTCACTAAGAATTGCATTTGCACAAATCAGACAATGGGGATATAAGCAACACAGATTGGCCTAACAGGGTCAATTATCAATGTACTAGTTCATATGGACATTGTGCAAAGAGCATTGTTGCAATATCTAATTGATACAATGACAATTGCAGCTGAATTGAGAACACGATTGCAATACAAAAATGCATACCAAATAGGTAAAGTACGTCCAATTATTGTCATGAAATCATTCAACAAACTATGTTCTAGAAGTCTATAAAGCTGAGAACATCTGTATAAATGGGAATTGGACCCATTTTTTACTAGAGAATAATGAATACATCGTACAAAATGCAAACAGTGACAATGCAAGTGATACAAACAGTGAAGCAAATAATGAAGCACCTACTGAAACATTGGTGCATGGATTAATAGAGTCAGAATGCATCTATGATTTGCAAGAAAAGATTATTGAACTTGCACCTATTGAAGGACAACGACCACTATGGATTTTCAAGGATAAATATGCAAATAAATGAACTTTCCAACATTATTCTATGGTGATGTGTGTGATGATGACATCACAAATAAATTTAGCTACCAAAAAATTGTACAATGGGAATTGTTAAAATCAAGTGGTGACTTCTCATATCATACAACAAATTTGTTTTTCAAGACAATGCGAATAATTATTGATAAAGTGCTTTCTTGCATATGGGTACGAATAAGAAAAGGACAACTAAGAGGGAGAAAAATATTAGCAAGAGATGTGAAGTATCGAGAAAATTTGGAAAAATTATTGAAACTGATATTGGATACATAGATTCCAGAAACATCCACATATCTCCTTATCATTTGGAACAAATGAAGAAAAACATATTTGTAATGATATGAAAATTGGGACCTCCAATTTTCTTTTTGACATTTACAAGTGCAGAACATCGATGGAAACCATCAGTAGATACATTGATCACATTGTTTAGAAGTAAAGCAAGTAAAAATGATACTAATACTTTAGAAGATGATGACATTGACTACCTTATAGTAAAATATCCAGTCACGTGTAGCCAATACTATAGACATAGAATTAATGTTGTAAAGCGAATGATATGTCATGATACTACATTCTTTGGAAAAATATCTGATTACTATTTCATAACAGAATTTCAAAATAGAGGAACTGAACATGAACATGGACTATTATGGATAGAAAATGCTCCAATAAATGGAAAACAAAGCAATTCAAAAATTGAGAAGTTTCTTGACAATTACATAACTTGTGATATGGATCATTTGGAGCGAGACGTTGCTAAATTTAATAAACATCACGATACAATAAGTTGTAAGAAGCGAAAAAGTTCAAACTGTAGATACAATTTCCCCATGCCACCAATGAAATCAACAATGATCATTAAGCTAGCCAGTGTACAGAATAAAAAACTCATAGAGAAATCAATTTCACTGTTGGCATTTTTGGAGCAAACAAACTACAATGATTCAATAACCCATGACAATTTCCTGGTAGAAATAGGAGTAATAGAAAGTGAGTACATACAACTATTACAATGTACAATAAAGAAACCAACAATTTCCTGGAAACAAAAACCTTCTCACATTTGGAATAACAGTTTTGCAAAGGTTATGCCTACTATGTGGAATGAAAATATAGATGCACAATTTGTGCTAAATGCATATGCCGCATCATCATATTGTAGTTCATATATGACCAAAATAAACAAGTACATGAAAAATGAATTTAGAAGAATACGCAAAGAGCATGAGAAAAATGAAAATGATGTTGTGCAAATGATTCGTAAACTCGGAAATACATTATTCAATCTCCAACAAATATTAGCTCAACAAGTAGTGCATGTAGCACTTTCATTGCCATTGAGTTGTAGTTCAAGAGAATGTATATTCATAAACACATCTCCAACTAATGAATGCACATTTATGCTTAGACCACCTATTCTCTTGAAACAAGAACCTGATGATTCAGAGGATGTGATGTGCCACTCCATTATTGACTACTACATTGGATGCCCAAGTTCCATTAGCAAAATCTGCCTTGCAGAATTTGTATCAAATTACAAGAAAGATGGCACACACATATCAAAAAGGAAAAAACCAAATGGTATACAATTTGTCAAATATAACAAATACAATGATGTTGAAAACTTTTGTAGACATAAATTATTATTATGTATTCCATTTGAAAATTGTGAAAATACATTGAAACAAGAGCTGCCTACATGACTATCTGCATATACATTACATGACAAAAAAGTTCAGACCAATGAAGCTAAATTTACATATAACATCAATCCAACATGGGGTGATTTAGATACTGCAATAAATGAACAAATTAGTTCTCTCAATACCAAGCAAATAAATATGTGAAACCCAGAAAACAATTCCCATTATGAGGAATATGATTTGTAATCGGACTTGCAATTTCCAAAACAATTTGAGATGAAGAAAAAACGACCTTGGATTTCAAATAACTGCTCATCCATTTTTAATGGAGAACAATGAGTATTGCAAACTCAGAAGAATGTTGAACAAAGAGAAACAAGCAATTGTAAAAGACGTTGGAATAAAATAAAAAAAAAAAAAAAAAAAATAAAAAAAAAAAAAAAAAAAAAAGAAAAAAAAAACCAACCTCAATGAACCAATTTACCTATTTATTATAGGTGGAGCAGGGGTAGGCAAAACACTGGTAGCAAAAGCAATTTTCCAAATGCTTATATGAATTTATGATTCATGGAAAACAACTGATCCTATGAAACCAAAGGGTCTAATATTAGCATATACAGGAAACGCTGCATATAATGCAGGTGGAACAACAATCCATTATGCATTGTTAATGCCTTTTAACAAGTCTCAATTGTTGCCACTTAGCAAAGAAGTATTAGACAACTTATCAAAGCTATATTGAGCATTGCAACTAGCTTTCATAGACGAGGCCTCTATGATTGGTAGTCGGTTCTTATATTCTATTGACAATAGATTCAAAAACATAAAACATGTCCAAACCAAATAATTTGGAAAAATTGACATCATATTTTGTGGTGATTTCTATCAAACACAACCTATTCAAGACTCTCTTATTTTTGAACAACCAAGAATCAAGAATCAAACAATAACACATGATTTCTGGAAGGATAATGTCAAGTGCTTCCAATTGCATATGAATATGTGACAAACACATGAGAGATTCATATTAGTTTAAATAGAATGCAAACAAATTGTCAAACATATGATTATATAACATAAATTAGTACAAGTTGCATGTGCCCTATACGAAATGATCCAACATTTCCCTATTTATTTTACAAAAACAAGGATGATGCAATGCATAACAAGAAAATGTTAATGCTCATGCCTGGCAATGAAATTTTAATTAATGTAATTGACGAAAATGAGGAGAATAATGGCAATTTTCCAACACATCAACATAAAGCTAATTTGCCTTCACAACTTGTGATAAAGTTGAACATGTTAGTTGAAATGTATGCTTGCAACTATGATGCACCAGATGGGCTAGTAAATGGCGCAGATGGAATAGTGAAATCATATACCCATATAGATAAGGTCGATGTTCTATGGATTAAGTTCCATGACCCTAATATTTGTCATCGACAATCTAGAAAACTGGCTTATTTGTATACTTCACACATAGCACATAATTGGACACCAATATTGCGAATATCAAAAGTAATGCTTATCACAACAAATATGGCTCATTTGAAAATACAGAAACAATATCCAATTCAACTTGCATGTGCACACACAATACATAGATCACAAGGCTTAACCTTGGATAGGCTTGCATTTGACCCTACTGGAGTACAAGTGCATGGCTTAGTATACACAGCGCTATCACGTGTCAAAAACATAGAATCATTGTATTTTCTTAATGCTCTTAGAAGCAATAATTTTAAGGTTAAGAAGAAAGTAAATTGTGAAATGCAACATTTGCAAACCACTGTAAAATGACAATTAGAATATGACTATTCATCAATACAATCATTGTGATCCATCTTTATTCTTTCATTGAACACTCGTAATCTTCATGCATATCTTAATGACATATGCAATGATTATGACACAATGCAATCTGATATCTTATTCTTACAAGAAACATATATGTCATTGTGTATGCAAAATGAGTACTTCAAAAATTTCAATTGCATCTCAAGTTGCATTAAGCATGGACTAATGATACTGATAAAAAAACATATCATTATCCTTGAACATATCCATTTTGAAGAGCAACTTGTAGAAGCATTGCTGGCAAAAATAAAAGTTCACAAATTACAAATTGTAGTACTCAATATATATGCATCACAACATGCAAATTTGAACAATATTTTGAATGCCATTGCAAAATATTTATGTCACTTAGATCTAAACAATATCATAATTATACCGGGGGACTTCAATATTGATATGGTGCATTGCAATCCAAAAACAAAAGAGCTAGAAAGCTACATGGAAAACTACAATCTTAATTTTCTTATTAACAAAACTAATAACATGCATAAATCATTCATTGACCATGTTTGGGAAAATCTAGCTAATATAAAATATAAAATTTTCATATTAGATACATATTGGTCTGATCATGATACAATATCTCTTGTCCTTCAGCTATGACATACTCATGAAACACTTTACAAAATTGCAAATTTTGATACTTTTGAAATATGTCATTGTTTTTGCCATTTCTATTTTACTAAAGCATATTAGCATATTCTCTCTATAATAAACCAAATAATAAGATCATATATATTATACATCCTATTGTACATTTACATATATGACCTTATATATTCGTGAATGCAAATTGTGCCAATGAAACCCTTTTCAATTAAGCAAAACAAGCATCCTATTGTAAATTTACACATATGACCTCATATATTTTTGAATGCAGATTGTACCAGTAAAACCCTTTTCAATTAAACAAAACGAATGAGAAAAAAGAACAAAAACATGGAACATGAATGAAGAGAGTATATTCTTATTTGTTTTCCTTTTCTATGGTTTTTATGTTCTTGTTCACTTTTTACTTTTATATGCTCTTTTAAATTGAATTAAATATATGCTACTATTCTATAACATAGCATAAATCTTGAAAAAGGAAAAGAGAAAACACATCAACAAGAACAAAAATTGTTTGGCGACACCAAAGAACAGGCTGAGAAAGAACCTACCAAAGAGTATGCCCATAAGTATCTCCATCATTGCTTTTATTTCAATTCTACTTGTCACAAATTACTTACATTGATGCAATTAAAATATTTTATATAACTAATTAGATGCAAATAATTTTTAAACATGACATATGTTTTCGTATTTGGAAAATCAAACTTAAAATATGTTTTTGTTCTGTAATTGCAACGGAATAGAAACAATTGAAGAGATAGAGAGCATAACCCAAATGGAAAAGGCAAGGCAACCACTTATTTTAAAAAGGTATGTCTATGACAGCTATACAAATATGCTAATTCAATACAAATATTTTTAAACATGGCATATGTTTTTGTATTTGAAAAATCAAACTGAAAATATGTTCCTATTCTGTAATTGCAACAGGATAGCAACAAGCATAGGAGAAATAGACAATGCAAGGCAACCACTTGTTTTAAAAAGGTATGTCTATGACAACTATATAAATATGCTAATTTGTATTTACAATATTAATGTTTACTATATATGCATTATGTTTTTACTGATGTATAACTAAATGTATATGAATTAAAAAATGTTGGACGAGTGAAGAAAGCATTAGTTGTAAGTCCCCCCACATAATGTAGCAACAATAGATGTACATGTTAGATATCATAAACTTTTTATTGATTGCTTATGCAAAATACATGTGATAATATCGACATCATATTGAAATATTCAATTACTTTTTTTATTCCAAGTGTAACAAAAACAACAAAAGTTGATTCAACAAATCTACAAAATGATACATTAAAAAGGTATGCATATGAAATACAACATTGTAATCTATTTATACTTCTACAATTTATAGAAAAAACATAGTATTGTAGAAATGTTTATAGGAGTATCTAACTAAGCAATTTTTATAGGCAAAAACAGATACTCCTGATTAAAGTATCAATTGAAGACTTGAATAGTCATAGAATTGGATAGCTATTTGTTGGAGACATAATGGTTGTGTATAGCGCATTTCTTGATAAAGTAAACATATCACATCAAATATTACGCGCTGATTTGATAGATGCTAAAGAAATGATCACTATAACATTAACTATACTTGCACATTTAGTTGAGCGACATGAACAAAAAATTTTGCAAGGCAACAACATATCAATTACAAATTTCAGGATATTGCCTAAAACTGTTTATGATCGTGGTGACTGTGAAAAAATAAGTTCACTCAATGAATCAAGTATCATAGAAACTGTAACTGAGGTTTCCAAAGAATATTTTTTCATTCCCGATACAACCATTAGGCATTTTGCAAGAAAAAAGAAATGTACCCAATTGGTACAATCAGTGCAGCCATTACACTGCCAAATGGGTTGGATTGCATTACATACTCCATATCAAAGATGGAGATACGAAAATGACAATGCAATAGTATGTATTTGCATATTACTTATTCCTAATTTTCAGTAGATAACATGGATTACATCAATATATAATTATTTTAATTTGTCTCTTGCACTTGCAATTGTTCGACACATACGAACAATGTATTTGCGTATTACTTATTTGTAATTTTCAATAGATAATATGCATTACTTCATTATATAATTATTGTAATTTGTCTCTTGCAGTTGTAATTTTTTGACACGTACGAAAAATATTTTATTTAAATGGAACAACAATTGCAAAAAGGAGAGTTCCCCCTGATCCTTTTCACGAATATAACAAAAAGGACAAGCACAAAAGAAAAATATTCAGAGCAACAAACTCAACATTCATAACTGAACTTAACACAGATGCAGTAAAGAATCTCATAAAACTAACTACATCTACCTATGTTGTAAGTATAACAATAATGATCTTCTTACTAACTTTGTATTTCATATGTAATAATGTATATTAACATTTGAATATTTTATAAATAGGTCGAAGGTATCCCGATGGCAACAAATTCATGTTCAACTCCTTTTGAACCTGTTTGTGCTATTTGTAACTCTCCAATCAGTTCATCTATACTGATAACCAGTGGAACAATCTACTGTTCACAATGTAATAATAACTTCCCTTTCATCTACAAGCATTGTATAAATGTTGTAATAGAATCTATTACAAATAACATTGTGCATTGCATTATCAGACAACCTTTACTACATGACTTACTTCCTTATTTAAAATCAATGTCATATGAAGCATATTTGGAAGCATTTACTTTCCAGAGCAATTTATCGTTCCTCCATTTGCAACCATCATTTGACACTCTGGTACTGAATATAGGAATCAATTCAATTCTTTTACTATCTTACAATGAAAAAAATTGTGGGTACTTCCTGAATCAATCAACACTATTACCTTTTTCTTCTTGAGTTGTCCTTCTATCTTGATGGTTTGAGGAGTGGTAATTCCAGCTAATGCATTACAAGATATGGTCAGATTCATTTCTTATTTATCTAGGCTTTGTTGCTAGAGTATATCCTCTTCTTTTGACCTTTTTTGCTCCTTTTCTTCTTCCTCTTCACAATCTATGTAGAATAATTTCTTATCAGCACACTTATGACCTTTAGTGTATTTGCTATCACAACTGTAACAAAGCCCTTTTGCTCTTTTTTCTTTCAATTTTTGTGGTGTCAACCTTATAGGTTGTGGAAGACTAGGGGCAACAACACTTCAATATTTATAGTTGTGAGTGGTATGCTTCCTCGTTGCCATAATGTTTTTTCCATTTTTCTTGCTAACCTTAATGCCTTCTCTAATGAATCAGGTTCCCAAAGGCGAACATCATGTTGGATATTATCCTTTAAAGTCCCTATGAACAAATCAATCCTATGCTCCTCTGGAATATTCTTTACCCTTATGTTCAATTTTTGAAACTCCTCAATGTGCTCCATTATTGAACCCATTTGCTTAAGACTTATCAATTGGCTAACAAAAGTGTTGCTTTTTTATCCTCATAATGTGCTGTCAATTCTTCTGTAAAAATTTCCTAAGTGATAATTTTTTTATGAGAACAAATCCATTGATACCATACAAACTAATTTTGTTCCAAATATAAAGTTGCAATACGTACCTTTTGTGTGTTTTACCCATTATTGAGATTGAAAAATTGCTCCATCTGTAAAATCCATGTGTAGGATCCTTTCCATCAAACTTCCTCATATCAATTTTTGGAATATGGTTGGTCTTTGATCCAAAATTAGAGTCTATGAAATCATGATTAACATTTCTTTTGTTTGCATCATGAGTTTCCTTTACTACCCTTTCACCATTAGTAAGTATTTCTTGTAGAAAATTTGTCAAACCTGTCTTCAAATCTGCCATGCCTGTCTTCAAATCTGGCTTCAAATCTATCTTCAAATTGTCCATCTTAGCTTCCACACCATTCATCTTAGCTTGCACACCCTTTATCTTATATTCCACACCATTTAACTTAGCTTTTGTTAGCTTTTGTGAGAGTGACATTTGTTGCACTTGGTCTTGTAATTTTGATATATCATGTAGCATTTCTTCCTCTTCTTCATGAGTCATGCTAGAGATTTTGAGTTGCTTACTAGGTGTTTGTGTTTTCTTTCCTTGGGGCATCAGTTATTGGTAATAATGCTCTATTATTCCCTTTGATTTCCTTCAAAATAATTTTTCAAACCAAGCTTAAGAAAAAATTAAAAAAAATCTACACATCTTTTTTTACTTTGTAGGAGCTCTATATTGCCTCTGATGTATCTGTGTAATTTCAGATCATCTAATTCTGAAATTGTGATATGTAGTATCCCTCTATGTCCTCTTTCTAATGCCACCAATCTGATTCAAATTGCATTCTCCAAGGAAGAGTAATGCCAATTCTCCCACAGTGACCTAATTATAGAATAGTTCAGTAGAGCGAACTTGTACGACATGCCACATGTCCTTGTTTCAATCATTCGCTCCGAAAAATGTATACAAGAAACTACAGTCCGTCCTCTTTCTGCACCTTCTTATGAAATTTCAATCCAATGCTCAAAGAGAAAGATATGACAATTTTCCCCAGGTCACCTGTTTGGAATGTAATTCAGGAGTCTACAAAAATACCAACTTCCTCAGATCATATCTCCACAAATATAGCGCAAAAAGCTCTAAAATTTGTACTCGAGGTTCAATGCGATTTCGTCTCAAATGGGTTTTTTTCACTTCTTAAATGTTGCATAAAGAAGGTTATAGTGAAAATGCCACGATGACCTATTTGGAGCAGTGAAACCCTAGAATCCAAAGCTCTGATACCAAATGTTATGAAACCAGCTCACAAAAAGATAGAAAAGATAGATCAATGCCTTAGAATTCAACCTCTTTGAGGGTGCAACCTCCTTTACATTACACAAATGAACAATTCTTGGATGATTCAAATGACAAAACCTCCTTTCTATATATAGGAGTCTAAGGAGTCACAATATAACCTAGTTGACCTAACAATAATAATATAAAGGCACAAAAATAGCAATAGAGGGATTCTATGGGGCACAATAATAACAATATTGGCAGAATAGGGGCACAAAAATATTAACAAGGGATAAAAATACAATAGTAATGGGGTAATCACTAGTATTATAGGGACCTAACATGCACTAAATTATGGGGGCATGATTCTTCATCTCATAAATGGACATCTGGAAAAGTAATGTAGTTCATTTCCATTAATTTATGGAGAAAACTTTACACTCAATATCCTTGCAATTTGGTCAAAATTATTCTTATTAGAATATTAATTACTCATGGGTCGATTACTTCATAATCAACAGAAAGTGATCTATTATTCTATGGGAAAAGCTCTCAATTAGCCATCGATCATGCATAATCAGAATGAGTGAAAGCCGTTTATACCCTGGATGGGTATATTTTTCCTTTTCTAGTGCACACTTGTAAAAAAAGGGTTTCATCTAAATCTAGATTAAATCCATTTTGAGTAGGATGAAAATCCCTTGGAAATGTGTGATTATGTTATGAAATGGGAAAATAATTTACTAGAGGTAAAATCATAGTAGCATATTGGACATTATTGGCATGGCAGAACAAAGACCATGATCTTCACTTTGGTACTAACTGTTTTCAATCAATTAATTTGTGGTTGTTAAATCAAGTATAGTCACAAACTGGGGGATTGGTTAATAATTAATACAACTAGTAGTTGAACACTATTCTCTATTGGTTTGGCAGAATGATCATCTAGAGTTCTAAGACCAGGAGCTTATTGTTGGTATACACCTTTGGAACATATCACTATCCTTTATGGGGTCGAGAAGTATTTAGATAATCATTGTAGTGGCTAAAATAACATTTACACATATGAATCATGATTGTTTGTATTTTGGAGATGAATTAGGTTCCTAAGTTTTATCATGCTTATATATCTTTGTGTCAAATTAATAAGTCTATCATTTTCCTATAAGAGAATTCCCTGTGTAAGTAGTTTGGATTCCTATGATTTGTTTGTTAAAAAAATTCATTGAATCATTCCTATTTTTCTAAATACTTTCTAAATTATTTATAAATTGTTTGTCAAAGAATTGATCAGAGTTAAGGTTTAAATATTTTCAAATATAGGCTTGGATCCATTTTGGTAGATTATAAACAAAGAGAGGGAACGAGGGAAAAGGAGAGAGATAAAGAGATGTTGGAGAGAGACTGGATGAGAGTGAGAGATATGGGGAGAGAGGTAGGGAAATAGAGAGAAAAAGAGAGGGAGGGAGATATATGTATATTGAATAGATGTATGGCGTCATTAACTAGATGTATGACGTGCATTGATTTTAGTGTAAGCATAAAAATATTATTGAAAACATATATTGAATTATGTTATAGTAATTTAACCATAAATAACGTATTTGAATTTTCATCTTAAATAAAATGTTCACTCACTTGAAATGTTTTCTTCTTGAAAATATATACTATTTGTAATTGACTCCTACTTTTTGATTTGCCACATATGAATATCATGTTTAATATGAAAGAAATTACACATGTATCTCATAGTGATCATTATACCAGTAATATATGTATAAATAATATTTATATTTATTATTTCTATATATATAGTGGTCTTAATTTTCAACTGATGCATTAGTTTAGGTATGACTGAGTTGATTGATTGCATTGATTAAAGTGAATATTATTGGATTTCATTAATTTCAATATATATTGATGGATTGGAGTGCAGAGGGAGAGAGAGATAGAGGGAGAGAGAGACATTGGGGAGAGAGATAGTGTAAGGTCATAGATAAAGGGAGAGAAAGAAAGGAAGAGAGAGAGAAATTGTGAGAAAGAAGGATAAAACGAGGGAGAAAGAAATGAAGTTCGAGGGGTGGAGAAGGGGAGTGAAAAGTGAGAGATGGAGAGAGAAGAGTGGGAAGGAAGAGAAACAAAGTGAGAAGGGGGAAAAGAGAGAGAGAGAAGGGGAAGAGAGAGAGAGGGAGAGGAAGAGGGAGGGAAAGACAGGTAGATAAATATGGAGATAGAGTGTGTATGTTTTAGGGGTGAGATAGAAAGACAAAGAAGTAGATATTAAAGGGGAGAGAGGGAAGAGTAGAGATACAAAGAAAGGGAGGGAGGGAGAGGTAGATATATATGGAGAGATAGGGTATGTGTGTTTGTGGGAGTGGCATAGAGTGACAAAGAAGGACAAATGGAGGGAGATATAGTTATAGATGATAGGGGAGTGGGGGGGGGGGAGGAGAGGGAGATGTACATTAAGTAAATGTATGATGTATGAGAACCCTTTCCATTGTAACAAAGTGAGTGTACCTATAGGTTTAATATGTAAAAAGCATGAGTAGGTATTCCTCACAATATAATATATATACACAAGTAAGAAGAGGGAAAAAGTACGAGGGTTTAAAAATATTACCTATAAAAGAGGAAATATATTGCACCATTTTTTCCATTTTAACTTGCAAGAAATAGGAGAAAAAATTTGAACATACAATATTACAATAAATATAACACGCAAGGAAATTAAAGCTTCATAGTTTATACTGGAAACTTCCATAACAACTAATTCGGCAATAAAAAGTGTAACCTAATGAGTTGAGAGTTGTCATATTTTTATTTGAATAAATACGAGTGAATAACTAAAAATCATCACCCTTATCAAGAGTTGTAATCCTAAAAAAGGTAGTGAAGAATTTAGAGTGAACCCCAAGTCTCATGATGAACAACTAAAAACAAATTTAATAAAATCCAGTAGAATATTTATGCGTAAATACACTTTTACCTCTTATAATCGCACCAAATAACAAAGGAGGAAATATAGATCCTAATGCAACCGACTAGAAGGCCTAGAAGGCCTTTAAATAGTGCATAGATCCTAATGCAACCAACTGGAAAGCCTTTAAATAGTGCATGATTAGAGTCATAGGAAACTAGAAATAGAAAAGGGTATATAGTAGGTTTTCAGAACATAACACAAAGTTCCCAACCTCCATAGAGGAAATTGCAGAATGACATGATGCGAACGGGATGGGATAGTTTGTTACCCTAACCCCTTCTCTGAGAAATCTAAGCCATCCTTTACCGAAACCTAATCCATAATATTAGATTTGTCAACGTGTGTGAATGTCTAATAGGATATGGAACTACTCCATATCCTATGAGACACTCAGATGATTGGTCTAACGCATACGTGTGAATCACTATAAACCTTGATAACGTGAAAATAAGGATCAAGAAATAAAACCTTTTACATAAATACATATGCGCCTTTTATTAGTCCCTGCCTGGGACTAATAGCGATCGATAGATCGTTGACCCGCTATTAATTTGGTTTGACCAAGTAAAATTTCCAGTACATGTGAAGTTTAACCCAATGTTTAAAATAAAATTTTCTGTGCAATATATTTTTATCCAAAGTTTATGTTTCGACCTCTTATTGCCGAGGTTTTCTGAAAACTTAGGGTAAATGTTTAGAATCGCCTGTATAAAAAAGTTGGCGCTTTGTTCGCAGAAAGATTTAACCAAAGTTTTGATCGCTCATTTGACTTTGTGATCTCCGTGTCATACATGCAGTGTCCTGCATCCTGCAAGTGCCACACGCCTGTCTCACCTGACGCCGAAGGAAACATCTCCATTCCGTTACTTCTAATTCACCGAAGAAAAACCAAACCGGCAACCCAAGCCACCTGTTTTAAGCTTCCAGACTACCTTAACTCTTCTCAACTTTCGTCTTTATCTGCGACTGCCCCCACACCGCGTTGGCCATGAAAGCCAGATCACTTCTCTGGGTATATATCTTTGCCTTCTCATTCTCTGAATCTCACGAAATTCTTCCTCATTTCAAACCCCATCCGCCTTCTCAGATTCATCCACCTCTTCATATTTAGAAAATTTCAGACCGAAGTTGAGCAGTCAATGATTTTTTCGCAGTTATGGAAGGATTACTACCTTATGTTTATCGTGCCATCCTTCAATACAGGTGCAGCCAGAGGCTCTACGGCGCCCTGGCTTCGCGTGGGGATTCGGGCAGATTTTCCTGGGAATCTGCTTACATTCGCCTGTCAGGGGATTCTGGCAGGTTCGCTTCTGAAATTCATGAATTAATTGTGGACGCCCTTCCATCCTCTCAGACTCTTTATAGGCATTCTTCTTTTCAATCTCCTTCTCATTCAATTCACGGCGCCAAGGAAGCCATTAATAGCAGCAGCGTTCCAGTTCAGAAATCTGGCGGCGGCGCAGCAGGGCGCTCTGTTAACACTAGTGTATCGTTGCCACCGGTTGTTCCTGCGTCTGGCCATAGGATCCATGAGGTGAAGGGCCATCGTTTGATCTTAATGAGTCCTAAAAACTATTGGGTATATGATTTTAATTCCCTTGTATTTTTCGTTTGGTAGTGTAAGGGGTTTGAATTGGATTGGCAAAAGAGCCAGACAATTCTTGTAATTTGCTTCCTCAGTGAGGCCCAGCCAAAGGTTGTTGCGTTTATATGTGATTATTACAATACACACCACTGTAAATATGCCATAAAATATAAATTGTGTGTTAGATTTCTATTAGCTTTCAATGTAATCTCTGATATATATATACCCTTCTTGTCTTCTCTGCATAACGTGGGCTTCTGGATGAAATTATGAACTGTTCGGTCTCTGGATTTAATTTCAATAGGTGAACTTCTTGGGTTCAATCATTAATACTTCTGTCTGATAAAAAAATTACTCATAAAATTATTACATATGGGGTAATTTCCCATAGTTTAAGTGACCTCTGAAACTCCAATACTTGGTTTAGATAAGCTCAACTGCAGGTGCCCCACCAAAGTTGGGATTTGAAAACTCCACATCCTTACTAATTTGATATTTTGTACAAGTTTGGGAAAAACTGAATCTTTTTATCAATTTGATAGTTTTTACCAGTTTTATAGATTCAATAATAAGAATCACAGATTATTTTCATTAAATATTTTAGTTTTGTTATTATATTTTGTTTTTAAAGTTTGGTAGGACTGCAACATGTTTAATATATTATTTTGATTGGAAGTTTGGCAAAAAAACTGAATCTCTTTATCAATTTGATAGTTTTTACAAGTTTTATAGATTCAATAATAATTGAATCACAGATTATCTTCATTAAATATTTTTAGTTTTGTTATTATATTTTGTTTGTATATCGAGAGGCGTCCTTGTCCGGTTATGAAACAATTGATCGCCTTATTTTTCATTAAATTCTAAAATATTTTTTAAATTTGCAAATTTGCAAATCCATTTCAAATCCCATTTCAAATGGGACAGTATACAATCCATTTGTGTTGTCCTTGCAGACCTCGGCAGGGACTACCGCCACGGCAGTGACTCCTTGTTAAGAGATACCACTCATCTTGGAAGCTTGATAATAAACCATATACACTCACCTATGGATTAGGAAGTGCGGGGTAGAAGACATGTATTTTCCATATTAACTCGTGTGTTCTATGAGCGCATAAGAAAACATGTATTCATGCTTTAGTTAGAATTTATAAGTTAATTCTTAAAATGCGAATATGTGAATATGTTATGCAAGTAAAGAAAAATAGTTTTATACATGTAAATAGATAGCATTATGGGGAAAGGAAAGGAAACATTTTGATTTTTCAAATGGGTGTATCTAGATCTTATAATATAGCCCAAGTTGCAAGGGAAGAAAATTTGGAGCAACCTACATAGGTAAAGAAAATTTGAAAAATGATGTTTGCTTCACAGTATAGCTTTTCACGTATACGCTATATTCAAGTTATGAAAAAAGCTGTCAAGTTTCTTTTATAATTAATAAATATATATAAACCTCTCCTTTTATGATATTTTTGTCCTCTTTTAACTCTTACACGTTGAATACTTGTATTTTTATAGTTACTTTATTCTTAAGACGGGCATGTTTTACAACATATTTACCCATCTAAATTGTAAACTCAATTGGGTTATGGTAAATTCCACTTTGCAATTAATTCCATTTATATCTATGTGACTTTAGGTATTTATGGCATCACTTTTTCGACTAGATCAATTAATAATTTAAATGATGGTAATAGTACAATATAGTTATATTTTTTTTTAATGAAAATGAATGTAATTTATGAATGATTTGCTTTTTAGATTTTGTTTCCTATTATAGCTTAATAGTATGTCTCAATTTTACACTAGTTTTATTTAATTTTCATGCATTAGTTGTTTCACTACTCATGCTAATATGCTATCTCACGAGATTTGTCATGTCATGGGTTAACATATTGTTCCATTTCAGTTCTTATTAAATGGACTTGTTTCATTTGAGTTCTTATTAAATGTCATGGGTTAAAATATTGTTCCATTTCAGCTTTTATTAAATAGACTTGTTTTATTTGAGTTCTTATTAAATGGACCATCTGTGGTGTATGATGAAAATTCGAATTTCAATGTGTTGGCTTCTCATAGATAAACCATAATGATTAGCTTAAGAGGAACAATATTCTCGTCCATGGTTTTTACTATGCCTTGCCTAATCCATCTGGGCTGCCTACTACTCTCCAGAAAAGTGCAAAACCTCTACACAGCCTTCCCTCTAAAAATAACACAATGCAGCCCCTCACTGGGCTTTCTCACAAAAATTACACAATTATGACTGACAGCGAGGGCTTCAGTCCATAAATTGCACAATCCATAAGGGACAACGAGACTTGCTCAACCCAGAAACTACGCAAAAGTCATTCTCGGGCTTGCAGACTTTTGCATATTCTCCCAAGTTGACTAATTCCCTCCAAGACTCAGAAATCTTGATTTGCATGCATTGGCTTCTTTTCCCAAAAAATAGAAAACAAAAAGAAAAAAGAATCCCTAGATTTTAGGGATCCATTTTTAGTAGCTAGAGGTTACATGCAAAAGTCATTTTAGAAACCTCCCGCGAGGTGTCACCTTTTCCTAGATTTGTGGCATGCGCTTCATAAGTCTTGATCTTATCAAAACTTATTTATTCGACACTACAAAGCTCATTCCTCAGAGCGACCTTGGACCTCTAACATGCCACATTTCATATAGGAGCATTCGGCACAGTCAGCTTAGCTTTTTACTGGTGAATCCACTTTTCATGTATTTTGCTGCTTTTATGTCACATTTTGGATTTCGGTTTGTGTCGGTGTTGTTTTCTTACATTCAATGAATGTTTGCTATAATTTCAACACATGTTAGCTTGTAGAAGTAGAGTTTCAGTTTTCCATTGTATCTCATGGTTGTCGCATGCATGGCACTGTTTCTACATTAATGGTCATTGTTGAAGCAACTCACTTCACACACTTTATTTTTTTCCCTTTTTTTGAATGCTATGCTCATTTTTTACATGCATGATCATTCACTTCTTTTCGCACTCAGCTTCGCCATGCATTTAGCCTTTGCATGATTTCGGTTGCCCGTCGACGAGTCTAGGCTGCCTTGCCCCGGATCATGCCTTGTCGGGCTTGCAATGTGCATTTATGAGAGTGAAGGCTTTGCCTTACCTCTAGAAATTGTGCAAAGTTGGCCCAGCACTAGTCTCCAGGATTTCTCTGAGAAATTCTGAGAGGTAGTGCCTTGTTGGCCATGCAAATGCAATTTAGTAGTTTGAACTCCTTGCTGACTGCAGTCACACATTCCATAGTTTTAGTCCTTAGAATGCAAGGCTACAATATGAATTGCGCAGTTTCAACAGTCAGTCAGCCTCGTGACAGCCTTAGTTGTGCCTTGCATAGTTTTGGTAGTCAATCTCCTAGCCTCCTAGTGAAAATTGTGCAATCTTTCCAATTAATCACCGAGGTGTGTTGCATGTCAGTCCTAAAATTTTTTTTGGTTTTCAACTCACATTGTGCTTTTCATGAGTGTTGATATATCTCGAAGTGTCATAGGTGTTCGTTTGTCTCTCAGTAGTAGAGGTACAATGACCTCCAAGAGAGCAGGCTCAAAGGACACCGTCGAGAGCATATTTGGAGATGCAATTGAGTAAGTTTCTATGAGCCTACCTATCTATGAAGAAACTAAGTTGTTCATAGAGAAGGACATCAATATGAAATGGAAAGACATTAATGACACCTTTTTAGGCACATTTGAGGAGAATCTGGAAGATCACAAGGTTTATGTCAACACGCAGAAGTCTGGGTTGTACCGGATTGCATGCACGTATCCTACATTTCCATGCGCATACATGATCCACTAGATTGTCTCACATGCTGATCCGAAGACAATGGTGTTTAGCATTGCAAGTGGAACAAAACTTACTACCTTTAGTGTGAAGGATTTTCAAGAGATGTATCACTACCATAGTCGGTGATCACAATGGATTCATCCTTAACCAAATCTAGTACCAGTGCAAACTCAAGAGACATCTTTAAGAGCTGGGTGAAAGAGCCATCCAAGTTCAGGACAACATCCAACTAGGTTTACAAGACAAGGGTACTGCAGAACGAATATCAACTCTTGGTTATCTTTGCGTGCCTCTTGTAATACCAAGAGAGAACAAAAACCTTCCCATAGAGTTGGGTGATTCCATTGGATCAACTGGTGAGTGAAGGAAGACCTTTCAACTGCTCCGACATGTTAGCTCTCAGGTTGAAGGAAAAACAAGCAGAAGCCCAGCATCTACCCAAGGGTCAGCAAGAAAAGATATACATGTTCGCTTAGACACTTGATGCAGTTTGTGACATTTAGTAGTTCCTAGCTTGGGTTGGGTATGGAGACCTTCAAAAACCTCTATACACACTTATTACAGGGTCTTCTTAGAATGCATCTTTCGTGGAGTTATCATATAGTTATCAGACCACTTCATCAACCTAGTGTACAAGATGATCTTTGAGGAGGATCCACCTTGCATGTTACGGGTAGCAATGGAGGCATTGATCGACATAGAAAATTGGTATGCCTCACCCCTTGCCACCTTCATACGGATGTACAACACGGAGAAGGCTCCGCTTGTTTTACTGAAGTTTTCCAAGGATAAACTCGTCATGTAAGAAGTGTCATATCACATCTCAACACAGTTTTTAGCTAGACTGCGTAGGAAGAATAAGGCACCTTGGTCCACTCTTCCTTTGTGGATCGGGTTGTATGAGATCCAAAATTTCAAGTATGGTGAGGCCAAAATGGATGAATTCAAGAGATTCACATTCGGAGCAAGAAGTTTCAATCCGTACGACTCGTATTTCTTAGTAGATAACGACTATGCGAGAGTGAAACATCCTTGGATCTACGGGGTGAGTCATTGGACTAAGGAAGACACATGGAGATACTACTAGCACTTCTCAAGGCTTAATGAATTGATCAACATTACGGTAGAGTGCTTATCAAAGTAGAAGGCAATAACATCTCAAAGAGTAGCATCATTAGCATTAGTAGATGGTAGCAGAACTGCACATGATAAAGGCAAGAGGAAGGTTGATGACAACGTAGAGGTAGAGCAAAGCTGCAAATTCAAAGAAGATCCACTTTTTTTGAAAGAAGCTTTGCATATTGAGGCTAAGTGGTGATAGCACGATAGGAGGATCGCACAAAGGAAAACAGAGAAAGAGAAGCTGGAGGAAGCAGAAAAGGAGTTGCAAGAGTTAAAGAAACAACTCTGGGAAGAACAAGAGTTGCACAAAAGAAAGAAGGAAGCGTAGTAGAAACATGAACATCAGGAGGCACATGATGCACATGTTGATGAAACTACACCCATACAGGTCATAGATTCATTCGAGTAGCTGGCACCAAGTAGACAGGGTGAGAAGACGCAAGAGTAGGACTCTGCTAAATATATGGAACAAATTCTATAGTAGATGGACATGGATTTGGCTCAACCCATGTTAGATCAAGATATTGACCTCATGCCTTAGGACTAAGTGGTATCTCCACTGGCTTCACCAGATCCAGAAGTAGAGCAAGTCTCGAGCGATCAAGGAGACACTGAAATCCTTGAACATAATTTGGGCGCAAAGATGCACAACATATCTTTTGATGAGTCGCAGCACAAAGTTTTGCAATCACGTAGAGTGCCCACTCTAGATGTTCATATATCTCCTTTGCATATTGAAGAGCGATTGATCATGTTCGATGTGCGTAAGTATCTAACTACATTAGACGATGCTACGAAAGCATATGATAAAGCCACCAGTTCGAGAGTTAGATTCTTGATAGCTAGGAATGACCACATGGCTAAAGAGTTACAAGCGACGAAGCAGAGGGGAGAACAGGTCACAACAATCTCTAGAGCAGAGTTGAGGAGAGTGATACTAGATGAAGTATTGTCTCTCTCAAGAGTCATGCAGAAGTTGTTGTACTTCATATTTTTCACCATGCATAAGTGAGTTGTCCATCTTAAAGATTGGCTAAAACATTGTTTTAGGATAGCACACATCTTTTCTGACTTGCACACTGTTGTCGATCACATGTAGATATGGACAATGAGGTACAAGGGAGCCCCAATGCACTTTACAAAGATGATGAATCCTTAGGCAATAGAGGTGAAGACATGCAACCGTAGTTAGATCTAGAACTATGAGGAACTCTTGTATCTCATCACTAGTTTGCAAGCTTCGCATGCACAGGTGCTCAGGAGCATGGATGCCATTGTGTGCACACATGCGATCCCTTCCACTGCCATACTTACCAAAGAAAAGACAAAGAATGAAGTTCGACTGGAGCTGGACATGTACTTTAATAGTTCATGTGCATTGCCACCAACGTAGAATTGCAGATGTGCATAGACACTATGCATTAGTATATTGTTGGTCTAGCTGCACTCAAGACTAGCATGCACATGCTATTAGACGAGTTGGAAAGAGGTGCCAAATCAATGTACCCAGATGCAATAGAGGTAAGATTTCACTTTCAGAAGGATTTCACCACAGAGTATGCAGACACAATAACATAGTACCAAGCTTGGCATCAGTTTACCACCGTTGATCATCGCGGGGATGCCGAAGAGTTAGTCTTCCGACAACTATCTGAGTCTTAGTGATGTCTTGCGTGGCTTACCCAATCCTATTTTTTTGTCTCGCATGTACCCATGTGCATATTGTAATGTAATATGTTGTAAAAGTGAAAGATCAAGTGTTGATAGTAGAATGTAACAATCATGTAGCAGTTGAAGAGTCAGGAGGGTAGGTGAAGAGTCATAAAGGGGAAATGTCAAGGGCCACCCCACCCTTTGATATTTATAGAACCTCACAACTCAATGTACAGGATTTTGCGGAGCCAAGCTTCCTATAGGTATAGCTTAGAGAAAGATTGGAGTGTATTGTAATGAGCCTTGACTTCTCCATAGTGTAGAGCTAGTACATCTCTTTGGTGGAGAAATCGGTAGTGACTGTAGTGTTCTGCTATCAGGGCTAGTGGTTGTCATGGTTGTATGTATGATTAGATATTTCACTCTTTTAATATAATAGAGCCAACATGTTTCATGCATATGTTGTTATTGTAGTTTGACTATCCTGGTTACTCTAATGATATATGTACTAGTTATTTATGCATGTATGTATGGACTATTCCATATGTGTTTCTATGAATCTTATCGAAAAGTGCTTTAGGTATAATCCATCACTTTGGATTGTCAGCTATCCTACTTTCCATCTAGTGATTTTTTATGTTTGTCTATTCCCTTTCAAGATGAATGCTATCACAAGTTTCCAATGGGTGCACTCATCCCTCGTTTCGTGTGTTAGAGCCTTTCATGTACCTTCCTTGACTCACTGGAAAGGTCACACCCTTGCTATCAACAAGGACATCTTACTTAACTCTGCGTGCAACCTTAGTCAACGCGATACCATACTACCCACTACTGGGAATCCTACTCCAAACTGTCTGAGGTCTAGTTGGGACTTCTTATTGTGGAGATCCCCTTACATGTTGGCGGGTCTAGCACTGTCAACAATTGTATAAAATTATTTTACCTTAAAAATTTCCAATATTTAATGTTATATAATATAAAATAATTAGAAATCTAAACACTTTTACAAAATTATCATCAATCATTTTAATATTTGGATATTAGGGACTAATAAGATTCTCCAAGGTTATTAAAATTTAAGATAAAACTTCCATCCTTAAAATTTTCCATATTCTTAATGTGAGTTCCCTAGAATGAAACAATTCACCTCTATTAGTTTTATGATAATCACATATGTTAAGTTTTTTTATAATGAAAAATATCTTATTTTGAATGCTCAAAAACACCTCCCAACCCGACTTTTTTAGCCATCTATTTTTGAATATTGTATTGCATAATATTATGATTATGTTGCTATAGATGATAATTATATGCATTCGAATGAAAATTGTTAGAGATGGAAAAAATTTATTTATATATACTGAATTCTTCATCAATTTTTGTGAGATTTAATGTGCTATGAGAACATTTTTCTCCCTTGGCTCTCTATTTTCATATCCACCTTCACTATCTTGGATAATTGTCCCTTTTCTACTTATACCATTTATTTTCTTAGTTACTTCTTCCTACACAATCTTTGTTTCTATTCATAGCTTTCATGTTCATATAAGATATTTATAATTCATGAGAGTTTATTATTATAATATATAATTTAATTATATATATATATACTATAGTATATATTATAATACATATATATATATTAAGATTAGGGAATTATAAAACCTTATTATTACAAAAACTAAGTAAAAAAATGTTGAAATTAGTGTCAAAAAGTTTTGTGCAATTAATTTTTTTGGATCTTAATGAAATTAGCATTAAAAAATGTAATATCAAAATCGATATAGAGGTGTTTTCAATTTTCATCATCTAAAGTCTCAACTACTCTTCCTCTGTAAGGAAGTGTATTGGAATGTCATATAAGGCCTAAGTTAAAATACTCAAAATATATAAACACTCTCACTATTTTGCATAAATTTTACCTGTAAATTACATAAATTTTATAGCATAATAGTAAATAAAAGAACATTGTGGAAGAATGGAATTGTGCTTCTATTTTCGTTCAAATTCTCAGCTAATACTTATTCATTGACATTTATTAGATATTTAGTGGATGTGAATTATTTAGTGCATTGCTAACTCGTGTGAAATTAGGTGATTCTATCAATTAAGCTTGTTTATTATAGATAAAAAAAAATGGAAGAAAAAGAGGTTAATAAGTGTAAGTTAGACCAACTAAAATTCTACATATAAATCTAAATCAAGAGCTAAACCAACAACTAGTTTCACATCTAATTTGAATATAAAGTCATGGGCATGTTATATAAACAATTATTAATTATATCCCATTTCGTTCATATGTAAGGAAGATAAAGGAATATACAATTCATGCACTATTCCTTACTTTTGATCTTCAAACTTTATCCCTTACATATATTAACCACAATTAGGGGCACAATAGTTACACTATAGTATGTTATCAACTAAACCTTGTTTCTGGGTGGCAGGAATAATAAACAATATGTAGTTCATGCACTATTTCTTACTTTTGATCTTCAAACCTTATCTCTAGCATATATTCAGCACGAATAGGGGCACAATAGTTACACTATAGTATGTTATCAACTAAGAGTTGTATGTTATCAACTAAGAGTTGTTTCTAGGTAGGAGGAACAATATATTTATTTAGCTCCCAAAAAAAAGTGAATTAATCAAATTTATCTTCAAATAAAAATAACCTAGAAGAAACTATTTGATGTTACTAAAGTTGTTTATACCTTTATACCAATTTACTTATACCAAACACTTCTATGAAAAAAAATATTGTAAAAAGTTTTCGTTATTAGAAAATTATATCTAAATATCAATTCATGCAAATAAAACAATCTTAAAGGCCATGAAGATAGTTTATTCTACAATTTATGCATGATGCTAAAGAATACATTTAATCTTTGAATCTATTTGAAAGTTAAATGATGGTTTAGTAGTAGGAGAGATAAATTACTATCATACTTCTTGAAGCCAAAATTATTAAATTTTCCTCTACTAAACCGATTAATTGAAAATTTGGTGACACTATTAAGAAATAGACATTCTTTTTAGTGTCATGCCTTGTTTGTATCGTAAAATCTTAAAATGTTATATATCACAGTTATATATTGGTCACCATTGTATCCAAATTGAAGTGTTTTATAGAAATAATAGTACAATGAATACTTGTTATATAGATAAAAATTTCAAAAAACAATTATATTTCATGTCAAAACTTTAATGATTAAATTTGTATATATTAAAAATGACTTAATAATTAAAAAAAAAACATATTCCATACCTAATAACTAGTAATATATTATAATTTTAGTGTTAAATTTCACTTTAAAATACTTTTTGACCAATCACCTACCTTAATAGTTTACTTAAAAAATTAAAAATACTTATTTACAATTTCTAACCAATTACATCATCAAAATATTAATAGGGCATCTTTCCTTAACCATTGAATATGAGGTAATAAGACATCTCTACTTAAAAGTTAGATATATCATAATATAGATATACATGCATATCGTTCACCATCCTTATTCTTACGGTACCACCACAATTGCATACTTCAATTTATTTGATAATTTCGTTTAGAAAGTTTATAAGTGGTATAGTGAGGCAGGTATTTATAGAATTTTATTATTAATTGTTTT
>APFE031663729.1:0-21133 GCA_000404065.3 Pinus taeda | reverse complement strand
AATGCACAATAAATTAAAAAATAATTTATAAGATTAATTAAGCACATAAAAATATTAAATGGTTATATTTTTGAGATTAAATATAACGACTAATAAAAACAACTATTTATAAGATTAAATAAGCACATAAGAACGTTGAATGTTTATATTTTGAGATTATACATAATGACTAATAAAAACAACTGTACACTTCCATGCCCTTCCGATAATAGCTTTGCTCCCAACGAAATGAATTTTAAATATTCCCGACAGTAATCCATTCATATTTTAATATGTTCAGTAATGAGGGTACGACTAATGAGGATTATAATAATCAAACTATTTGCAAACCACTATAAACTTTTGGAGAGAGAAGTCAGGAAATCTCGCACAAAATGATCCAAAATAGAATCCAATGCTCCGTGACAAATCCAACGTTCGAAAGCCAGAACAAATTGATAAGATAGTGTAAATAGGTGAACATATCATTGAGCAAATTATTTGCAGCCACTACAAATTTATGGAAAAAGAAGTTGGAGAATCTCCCCAGGAATTTATAACCCTTGATACATAAAACCCAAATGATCCAACATAGAACCCAAGGCTCCGTGACCTGGTTCGAAAACCGGTAGAAATTTATAAACGCCCTACATAGCTGAAGGCTATATTGCTCTGCTTCATTATAAATTCAATTATCTCATTTCAATATCGCTGCCTAAGGCTAACGTTGGACAATCTCTCCTACAATCCCGGCATTTAAAATCCTACCTACAAAATGATCCACAAAATAAAACCCAAAGCTCGGTGATGACCTACTTTGATAGCCGGTACAGATTGATAAACAACGTATAACTGCAGGCTAAATTGCCTCTGCTTCACTATGAATTCAATTGTCTCATTTCAAGATCGCTACCTAAGGCCAAGAAACGTTGTTGGATTCAAAGGCTGACACAAATACTCGGGAGGGAGATGGTGAGGTACAGGGCAGCGTGATGCTCCTCCTTACTTTTCGATATGGATTGCACATTGATATTTTCAATTCCTTATTGATCATCATTGTCCATCCGCTGCTATTTGCTTCCGCCCTAAAAAAGAGAGGCCCTTCTGGCCACCAGATAATATTAGGTTCACACCATTCCGGAGCCCCTGGCCCTTCCTTCAACCTCCACATGCGAGTACAGAGACAAGCATAACTATAAACCATTAACACCACTCGCCCATCACATCCACCCAATTCGAAACGTCTGTTAATGTAGTCAAATCCGCATCCCTTAGGAAATCCAATTTCTGTCCAACGTCTGTCTGAAATAGTGTATGCTATTAGGCGAGTGGTGCCAGCCCAAGAATTAATCCAGTAGGCCTTTCCTTTAGAATAGATACCCTTTCCGTCAGGGCAGATGAAATTGGGGACTCTCATCCGAACCATAGTCCATGCATTGGATTCTGAATCGTAAATCTGCATCACCATTCTACGTCCATTTGGTTCTGGCGATGTATTAGTGTTTAGACCTAGCAGCACAATGCAGTGCCTCGTTGTAGCATTAAAATCCATTGCAATGAAGTTCCACCATTGGAAACCGTGAGGTCTAGGCAGATCTCACCGAGCTCCAGTAGCAATATTTCCTATGGAAAGATGCGATCTATACCCTTTTCTGTGAGAACAGTAGATATTCCTGGAGACATGAACAATGACGGCATTATATGGCACAGGAGCTTTGTGAATGTTCATGTCTGAACTATCGCCTCCTAAGTATTCTATAACCCAAGTTTCCGCCATAAGTGTCGTGGCCGATTGCAACTGAACCAAAAATCCAGGGTAGGAGTGCACCGACAAATTTGCACCAATTCTTTGCAGAGCATCGGGAGATAGCCCATCTTTCCACTGTTGCGAAAGAGTCCTCATTCGGGCAACAGCACGCATAGGCAACTTGTGAAAAATCTTGAGCACCAACTCGTGTGGGAGAGCTTGCCAAATCTTCGCTTCCATGGCAATGTCAGTTCCCCGTTCCCACTGTTCCGGAAGGGATCGCCAAATCTCCGTTTTCTTCGCCATCTCTGCGGTGTCTGCAAATTGTCACTCCGCACAAATATATCGAATCGTTTATTTATTTGAACCTATTTATAATATGTTTGATACCAAAAAGGACGCAACGGTAATCAAGATTTGTGGCTATCTCGCAACGTAGGGATTGGTATCGGTAACACTCACTTGACATTCAACGCCGTTACTTCTACTGAAATCAGACGCAGACACGTGTTTTATAAATTGTTTATGGAGTAAATATTTTAGTTCTGATAAGTTCTATGATGTGACTGGTCTATATTTTCAATGTTTATTTCTTGGCTATATAAAAATGATGCAGAAATGGCAATTTTAAAATCCAAACAGATAGAAGTACTTTTTTTTTTTAAATAAATGGTTAATGATTATTCTTTTACATTATCAAATTTTATTATAAAAAAATAAGATTTATAAAAACGTACAAAGTTTCAAAATTAATATTATATTTAAAAAAATAAAAAGTTTGATAATGCAATGTGGAATATGAAATAGCTTGATATTTGGAGCTAATAAACAATGGCCGCAACAAGGCATCTGTTCTCCATCAAATTGTAAGAAACGTTACAATGGAAAGTTGAAACAACCTGCAAAGCTTTATTGAATGCGAGAGCTATGTTTTATCTCATACTCTTGGTCTGTGGCACAGATAATTAATGAATGAAATTACTGTTTGGAAGGGGCTGATCAGATTGCAATCTATTAGAAAATTTAAAAATTGATATTTCATATATACATTTTTGTATTTAGTTGAGTCAGTTATGTGGTTAGTTTTAGTGGTTGTGTTCTGATTTTTATCCATCATATCATTTTTATTTTGTTTTGAAGGTGTTATTATTATTTATTGAATTTAATTTGTTTATAAATTTTGGGAATATTTTAAAATCTAATAGATAAAAAAAATAATCTATGAAATTCCAAAATATTTATTAAATCTATCATAAATCCTGATGAAGATGGCTCTGGCTTTTGTGGTCTACCTCAAGGCTCAGTGTGTCTCTGTGAAATGTTTGAATTATTGTCGTTAATGAACATTAAACTAATTAAGTACTGTAAGGGATCTTGTTAAACGAAAAGAGTGTGCTTTTCCTCCTCGAGAAGAGGATCCAGTGGGGAAGGTAGGGGAGGTGCTGTTGTGCTTCGATCATGTAACTGCGCGGGATCTTTTCTTTTTTCAGAGTAAGACTCATTCTATTAAAAAAGTAGAGAAATATAATTACATAGAGACCAAAGTCAAGACTCTGCTTTGATGAGAGGCATAATTGTCAAGTGAAAACTCGTGAGAAGAAAGGAATCCGAACCCACGCAAGGAATCAGGATGATACTCTCTTGGTGCTTCATAGTTAACAAAAAGATAAAAAAACACCGCAAATCCACAACACAGCTTACATAACAAGCTTGCTTAGTGATAGACGTAGCATAACCAAAAAACGACGCCGGGGAGAGCTCCCTAGTCATCTTGTGGTTCTTCCACGATATGACACCATCCGAATTCCAGCACATCCTTAGCTTGAGCAACTTTTTGATCAGAGGGGCCAGGGTCAACCGGCATCATCTCCGCATCCTGAGTGCTGCAACCTTGAACAGTCAAATCCTACTGAGGCGCATTTCCAATTCCCAGCTGGATGGAAGGAGAAGGAACAGACACTGCCCCCAAGCCTCCCAGATGAGAATCAGAGTCCTCCATCTGAGTAGTCTCACGGAAGACCACCGTGATGTGAGTCGTTTTCCTAGGCGAATGCAGGGAACTATTAAAAGAGAAAATTGCAGAGCCAGACGAGGAAGGAGGCCCAGGGTGGTGTCTGGAGGGTCAGAGCCGCCCTCTCCCACTACGCGTGCTGGGGTAGCGACCGGTAAACAGTTCACTAGAGAGGGAAGGCGAGTCAAAAGACGAGCTTGTTGGTGCTCGCCGGAGCTGGCCTCTCTTTGGCGAAGTCGAGCCATCTGTGAGGGTGCGGCAATGAGATACCGGATAGGCCGAGCAACAATTAGGCTAGCGGAGCAACAGAGACACCAAGACCAGGGGGGAGCCTATGTATGCCCTTCACCAGCAAAACCAAATTGAGCACTAAGTGATTCTCTCCAGAGAAATTTTGGGTGACCTTAGGATTGACAGAGACAATCTCCCACCACCCTGTATCAGAGACGAGGCCCGAGACCAGATGATAAATCGTCGGGACAGAGGCTATGAACACACAACTCAGAACACACAACTCAAAACCCACCACCCGAATCCAAAGGCAAACCCTGAGACCAGATGATGAGAAGTCGAGACTAAGACCACCAGACAAGAGCTTGAGACCCGGCGGAGGAAAGAGAGGAGCAGCAGGAGCCGCTCTAGGAGGTCGAAGCCAAGCTCGAGAGAGACTTTCCCCAGGATGTACCGAAATCCCTCAGAGAAAAAAGAGCTAACCCCAGAAATCCTGAAAACCGAAATGAGACCTGAGGCGAGGGGATGAGCCAAGTGAAACAGCCCAAATGACTTCATCACAAACCCAAAACAGACCCTCGCCTTGGCATGCCTCGAGAAGCCTCTTCCATTACTGCAGCATTGAAGAACGCCGTCATCTCTTGCAGGTCCGAGCATGCAGAGAGAAGAACCTTCGCGGAGACAAGAGGTGAGGACCAGAGCCACTGGAATTTGATCTATTTAACCTTACACTTTGTGCATGTCGAGCGCTCTCCCACTTAAATGTATTTAACCCTATGTACTAGGTGGGCAGGTGCCGAACTTCCTAGCCCCACCTTTGTCTCTTCACCGTAAATGCCGCCTCAATCACCCGCATCCGGGGACGCGGGATACTCTTACTGTAATCTAAATTTTGAATTATTTTTCTCTAAGATGATAATGAGGGCTTTCTATGAAGATTTTTTACGTTCTTGAATTGAATGAAAGCCTATAAGCGCAAACATGGGCAACGATTGAGCCCAAGTGGCAATGACGGTTGTTATAAAATAGTTGAATATTGCAACGGCGATGGTTATGACCAAATGAAGCTAGTGCTCGCGCGGACGACATAGCCTCTGATTTCAAATTCTACAACGATGCCACAAATGCCTTGTTGCGGACTTTGTTTATTATCTCCAAATTTAATTCTTGGTTACATAACTTATGCACCAATCATTTATATAATCACAAAAATTTACAAATGTTATTAAATTTTATTATAAAAGATTAAGATTTATAAAAAAATCTATAATAAAATAAAATCCCTCCGATAAATATCTCCCCATATATCTCTAGACCTAAATATAATATTATTTATTTCTTCATGCAACATGAGATATGAAATTCACTTATCATACAGAAATATTTTCTGCTAAACACACAGATATGTAATACAAAGAGTTTATTGATACATTTATTAATAATATAAAATCATTGTTTATATGTATTTATTGTATATTATGTTCCTATCCTAATTCTTTTAATGTATAAATATATTATTCTATTTATTTACATTTTGTTAATATTTTAATATATCTGAAAATTAGGAATCCTTACATATAGTTTTTTATTTTTTATTCTATTTATTATTTTTTTTGTTGAATAGTTAATTCTTTTTATCAATAGATTCTTTAAGGAAAATATTAAATACATTTTTGTTAAAAAAAAATGTTATTAAACATATTTCCGTTTTTATTTTATTAAATAATTGAATATTGTTTATTTTAAATGAGAAAGTATTATACACTAAATTTGTTCCTATTAAAATTTTTTATTTTATAATAATTATGTTTTATAAGAATTAGCTATAAATCAATTAAAGTGAATGTAGTTATGCATTATATTTTTTAAGGACATCACAAAGAAATGTAAACTTTGAAGAGTATAAGAAAGTGATAAAACCATGGGCGAATGGCACATTGTGAAATAAGATTGAGAAATGTTTAATTCGACATTAGTAAAAAAAAATGAATATCCCAACATATATATTACCATTAGGAATGTCATAATTCAATGTAATCCTTCAATAACATCTCCATGTAATAATATTATTAAGGGGCATTATAATGTGCTACACCTATTATAAGACATGCACATCTAATATAAGTGAATGAACATCAATGTGGAAATGCAACATAATTGTAGACAAACTACATCAACCATATTAATATGATCCAATGGCTAATCAGACTTAATCATGGCCAACCATCGCAAACCTATGCCACTAATGGTAATATTCATATATTCCTTAAGACATAACTCAATTGTTCATGAAAATCACATTATGACATAACTAATGAGGAAAACAACATTTCCTTATAAGGCATATAGGACGAATCTCATAATGCATCGTGACCCTTAAGAATATTGCAATGCGTTAAAATCTACAATGGATATTGCAATGTAGTGTTACCATAAATAAATGTATTAATTTGAAAAAAAACAAAGATGAATATTACAAGGTGTAATATTCATAAGAGAATATCAAAATTCAACACAATTCTTAATGAAGGTTACAAGGTGATGAACGTAACTCAATGTTCCATTTCATGAACACACCTTATGTTTCATTTCAACATAACTCAAAAATGTTGTAAAGTGTTGAAAATCAATCATAATTGACCATGCACATACAAAGTCATTTCAGACTAAACAAATCATGGTTTACATACACCAACTATGATAAACGTCATTATATAAAGTAAATATTTTGGAAGTTTACATTAGATAGCAAAGGTCTTGTGCAACATGTGGCATTGTAAAATGAACATTGATATTTGTCAAAACCCAAAATTAAAATGTGATGAGTGTCAAAAAGTGATGAAAACTAGCATAACACTTCAAAAATTTTCCATATGTTAAACATAACCCATCATTCAAGCATTTTAGAAATCATTTCATCATGAACATAAGACAACATTGTAATGTGACCAACATAAGCATAGGATCATTATGTGATAAAAATATCTTAATGTTATATTCAAACATAATCCTTTACCAACATTACATTGTGATCAAATACATCATAGCCTAAAGTCACAATATGAAAAACATATCCTAATGTCAAATTGAATATATCACTTCACAAATATCACATTGTGATGCAATCTATAGCTGTTTAAAATCACAATGTGATGGATGTATATTTATGTGGAATTCAAACATAACCCTTTACCAACATCACACCTTGATGCAATCCAACAAAATATATTGTGATATTGTGATAACCATGTCCTATCATCATAATTTGATGAACATATCTTGATGTGACAATGTGCAATAAATAATTGAAGATTAGAGTGTGCCAAACATACCCCAACATTGTAAAGTAATGAGCATAACTTGAATTCACAATGTGATAAACTTAACTTAATGTCATGATGGGATGAATATTACTTGACATTGTAATTCCAGGAATATGTCCCCACATTGCAATGTGGAAAACATAACTTAACATACTATTGTGACAAAAAAAAAACTAGATTTTAATGAGAGAACCATAACCCAATGTTGCGATGTAATGAAAAAATAAAAATTCATTATGTGATGATTGTAGCCTAATATTGTTTTGTGATATTCATAATGTGACATCATAACATGTAAGAAATAAATGCAATTTTGCAAGGCGATAAACATAACCTGTTGTAATAATGTGGCAACAATGCTCAACCATGTTGAAGTATATTTAATCATGATCATTCATGGTGATCCTTAGCCAAACATGGTCACCCATGTCCAACGATTATCATCCATGGTCATATGTAGTCAACAAATGTAGGTCATACTCCCCAATTTTCGTCATGTTCAAACATTTCTAACTATGGTCAAACATAATCAATTTTATCCTTTAATATGATTCATATTCAACAATTATAAACCATGATTAGATACAGATATACATAGCTTACATGGCCAAATATAGTCATCATAGTCAACTGTGCTTAGCAAACGTAACCATGGTCAACCTTGTTTATCCATAAGTAACCATAGTTATACAAATTCAACCATGGCCAACATGGTATTTCATTGTCAACCATCGTCTATCTCAATCAATCATACTTAACGTTGGGAAGCAAAATGAAACTGTTGCTAACAATAGTCAACCATAGTCATCCATTCTCATGAAAGGTAAACCGCAATCAACCATAGTAAACAGAGGTCAAGCTCATCAGCCATGGTTAGTCTCATAAGCACTTTTAAGCCACAATTAACCATCAACAACCCTTGTTGACCATAATGAGTTCTCACCAACAAATTTTAGTCATATTTAGAAAATGTGAACCAAGGTCAACGAATCAACCACACCCATGAAGACTATTAAATAGCACAATAACATTAGTAAATGTCACAAATCCTATTTATAGTCACTCCTTTTATTTATTTTTTTAATAGCATTAGCGCTATTACCTCATAAATTTTGTAGCGTTCATACGCCGAACTCTACTATGATCATGATAGCTTCCTGAATAATTCAAGAATATATTTACTTACATGTGTATATCTCTATACTTCTAATTTTTTATCATAACACCATGTACATATGATTTTCTGATGTCCTTTGAGAACATTCTTATTCTCAATCTACACTTACAAAATGGGTCTTCATTTTTATCTGTCATAAATAACTTCGAGGTATGCGATGTACATTGTCTTTGTCACATCGAAACGATATGCTACATGGTAGAAATATTATTATTTATCGCGTTATGTACTTACTTGTTGAGTAATATGTCATTATTAGTTTTCTTAGAAAAAGGATCTTTATCTTGTGTTTGAGAGTACTTCTCTTAAGTGAAGGTACTGAAGAAATTCCTTTGCTTTCCCACCTTCATTATTGGTATAGAATTTGTAACTTTATGATCACACTTATTATGTTACCTAGGTGCAATGTTTAGATGTTCAGTTCCCCTTACAATTAACATGGGTAATATCTCAGATGGTTTTTAATATAGAAATAATATCAACATGATCATGTTTTCCAATCCAAAAATTCAGCGGTATATGTGTAGAGTGTAACATTTTATTTCTAATACATCACAATTTATTTCACTGGCATGCTTGTCTAGTCTTTCACAATCTTGAGGATGTAGACAATGGTCCTGAGTTCTCCTAAACTTGAAACACTAGTTCTTTCCCACATTATTTTCGCCATGTGATAATCCCATGCGTTTGTCAACCCCACTCATATGAATGACTTGGATCTATCTGCGAGATCTAACGATCCCTAGTCATTCACCAAAAACCTATCATCTCTTTGGTAAGTTTCGCACTTGCTTTTTTTGCCTTCCTAGCTCGATACAACCACATTGGTATGTTGGCTCATGCTATGGGTGACTTGGTTTTTTCTTCATTTCTAGTATTGATAGAGTCAGATTGGTATGTTGGATGGTGCTACATGCAACCGAGTGGCAACCCATAGAAATTTCCTCATTGTTGGTGCACCAATAGGCCCATTATTGGTAGGTAATTCTTGTTATCCCAACGATTTACACTTTTGTTATAGTTTATCATCCCAACATAGTTGTTTCCTATGTCGGTTTCAGTTGTAATACCTATCTTACTGGTATCGTCCTATATGCATCTTAGGTAATTGTCCTTATTACTGGCATAATGCATATTATGCCCAATGTGCAAATCCTATGTCCTTCTAATATCATTGGGAAATATTTTATGGATTGGGTGAAAGAAACAAAATCTACTAGTAACTCACAATGTAAAAATTTGAAACCCCTAACCAGGTAAAGGTTTGGGCTTTTCCTGTTCCAGGATTGTTATAGCCAGATTAACCATCACTACTCAAGCTTACAGTTTCTATTTCTATTTCCATTTCCGAGGGGTTGAGTATTTTCTACATATTTCCTTGGTCTTCTTGAATGTTTATTCAGATTCTTCTATTGTTGAACTACTAGCATTGGACCTAGCGCATACCTCTACACTGAATATTTGCAAGATGTAACAATGAGGGGTATATCTAAAGGTGCATGCCTTCTACAATTTTTCCATCATAAGAATGTAAGGTTTCATGTACGCTCTATTTCTGTGGTTCTTGTTTTATATCATGAACTTGTTGTACATAATTACAAATTTGGTTATGAAATGTAATGTCCAGGATTTTTTTTCAAGGTGCTTACAACCCCTTTCATGGCATATTGTGTGCTCAGCTAAGAGGACTACATTAGCTCAAATAGTTTGTGAGGCTCCCAGGCTAGTATTCTACCTTCTCAAAGACTCAAACGCTACAACTCCCTTAACCTTTCTCGTCGACGATGTTAGATTACACGTGCACTGAGGAACATTAAATATATAAAAGCTTACTAGGTTATCATCATCGTAGTGTTTTGTCGCTCTGTAGCTAATATTTACTAGTATATTATATTTATCTTGGCTTCTTATATTGTTTTTAGGCTAATACGGGAGTGTCTTCATGACCCTGGGAATAACCTTATTTTAGTGTTTTCCAATGCAGTTCTCATACCACGACTCTTATTAAATTGGAAATAGGACCATTTTGCTCCTTCAGTATTTGTAAAAAAATTGAATTGTAATAAAAATGAACTGTGTTTTGCTTATAGCTTGCTCTAGGAAGTTTGAATTTAGAATTGTAATTTTATCTTATCAAATTATAGAAATATATATTTATATATTTAATTAGTTCAAATCTATCTTTTGTGTTGGGTAGATCAAATTGCTTTTACTGTGTTGATGACACTTACTAGTTATGTTGATCTAATTATCACATTTCTATTTCATGGTGGTTTTATTTTCTTTATTTGGATGCTACTGTAGTGTTTGTATTAATATATTTTTTTATTTTCAATTACTGATTGGAATCAATGCAATACTCCCATGTATTACTTATCTTCTTCATAAAATTTCCCAATGTTTCAATACCGATAGTTGTATCTTCTATGTACAGGTGGTTTAAATGCTCATTTTATAGATATAAAAGTAAATGAACCATTTGTTATTGTAGGTGTCCTTAGATACTACTAGAAGATTCATCTCCCTTGGGAAATATTTGTCTTTATTAATATTTTTTTCTTTAACAAGTTTTTGGGATGCATGTTGCCATGACCAGCATCTGAATCTCTGTAATAACTAGTTTTTAACTAAAACATAAACCTATCGATTATTCTACAAGGTTCACTAAGTTCTATTTCTACTTTGAACCTTGACTACTAGAGATTAAGGCTATATCAAAATAATTTTCGATAATTTTTAATTTTAGGCACTCTATTAATAACATGCCTCTAAAACCCTATTCTACAGAATTCCACTAGTTAACTACAGTTGATATCTTATCAGTTCCTTAGATATCCTCAATCCTAGTCCATTTCTCTTGAACAAATATCAAAGAGCTAAATTCCCCTTATAATCACAATTGTTTAGGTATAAAACTTGCATGTTATATAATTTAAGTTCTATAGATGTAAAGTTGTATGCTCCATGCACTAAATGTATCGTTAGTTACTTTATTTTTCTACAATAGGAATCATAATCAAAACAATGATAACATCAACATCTTTTTGGTGGAGTACAATTGAACCACTGATTATGGTTATATGCATTATAATAGAAGGGTTCTAATTAAGATGTTAAAATTTAATATAATAAGATACATGATTTTCAGAGAGAGAAAAAAAAAAGAGTCAACCCTAAAAATAATTCATGTTTCAATATAGAGTCACATTTCAGCTTCCTCCATTTATGGAATAATTCAAATTTCCTAAGACGAAGTTCATACTACTAATAACTATAAAACTCTACATCTAAATGAGTATGCATCTTAGAAAAGAATAACACAAAAGTTAATACCAATACATTTTTCAATAAGGGTACTTGGAAAGTTCACACCTTTAACAACCCAACCTAGAACTATATTTCTCTAGTTCACCCCTGAGTTGAGATGTTCTTGATAGGGTATCGATCACCTCATTGATCCCTTTAACAGGTTTTTTATACCTTTATTTCATGATAAAGTTTCTGTTGGTGGTGTCCCTCTTTTGTGGACCTTTTTATCCACTTGCCTAGGCTTTTCCATAAAATCCCTACTTTCTCTCCCATAGTGCTTTATTATTATCCAATTTAGAATCTTTCCCCAGCTAGGAAGCTTAATGGATATTTCTCTCCCATCCATTATGATTATCTAGAATTTCATCTAGAATTATGATCATAAAAGAATTACCCAATCTCGTTTATCAATGAGATTTTATATTATGTTTTGTTTCTTTGGCAACAATCTCATTTCTAGGTGTCCCATTCTCAAGCACTTAAATTCCATTTATTTATTTATTAATAAAAATTCATTTACATAATTATTCCAATGTACTTAATGGTTCTTTCACCATTATTTATAATATAATTTAATCTAAAAAAGACAAATATATAGGGGTATTGCATTATTCCCCCATTTTTGTTCACACCATCCTTGCTGTTTGTTTCTCACAGTCTTCCTTCTGAAATAATAGCTTTTATTTTATGAATTTTATATTCCTACATCCAAGTATCCTCTTCAAAAGTAAAATGCTTCCATTGCACTCAATTCTAAATGACTACTTGATTTTGGAACCATATCTCTTTACAGTTTACGTTAGCAGAAAGGCTTTGACAATCAATCTCCTTCAAGTTCAAGCTATAACATTTCCCAATTGAGTATGTGAGATATATCACGTACATACCTTCTTAAGTATTGATGAATGAAAACATCATAAACTATAATATGACTGGGTAATACCAATTGATAAGCTACATATAACTATGCGTGGCCCACAAAATCATGGTGCTACTTTGAGTAGGTTCTTGTTCTTATGGTACTTTTCTGTTGTTTCCTCCTCATATAAGCATGATCTCCAAAAGTTGAATTTCCTGTATCTTTTTTCGTCTAAATATAGTTTTTATCTTCAGAAAAAAGAAAAAAAAAATGAAATTTCTCTGGTACTACAAAGAATTTCTCTTTTCTGTCATTCATTACTACACCTGTCACTTCAATATCAAGTGTTTCCACTCTACTTGATTTTGTGCAATATCTCAAAATATCTAAAAACACATATTCTTACATTTATGTCATGTTTCTCTCTTAGCATACTTTTACACATGCTACCATGTTACGAAACCATATCACAAAAAGATAGAAAAGAAATATCAATGCCATAGAAATCAGCCTCTTAGGGGGCCAACCTCCTTTACATTACACAAATGAACAATTCTTACATGATACAAATGACAAGACCTCCTTTCTATAGGAGTCTAAGGGGTCATAATATAATCAAAGCTGGTATAACAATAATAATGTAAGGGCACAATAATAACAATATTGGGCTTCTATGGGGCACAATAATAACAATATGGTGACTACATTGACACAACAATATAATAAGGGGGTTGCACTAATAACAATAAGGGGTTACACTAGTAATATAGGGACCTAACATGCCCCTCTACTCCAAAAAGTGTTTTCCCTAATTCTTGAATAGTTCTGGATGCTTCTGTATAAAACTCTTGTCCTCCCACATGGAATCTTCAGCGGGTAAGTTCTTCCACTTGATGAGATACTCTGAAATTGATCGATTTCATAGCCGTCGGGTCCTTTTTTCTGTGACTGCTCTTGGTTCCAATATGATTTTCCCTTCCTCATCAAGCTCTGGCAATATTGTTTGAACTAGGATCTTCTCATTATGTAAGGTCACCATTTCTTAAGTGGATGTAGTCTTGCCAACATTTCCTTCTCATAAATAGCTTTGTGTAAATACTTTCCTTTGATTGGATGACTTTCGAAAGAAATGGGTCTTTCTTCTTGCATTAAAACATCACCAATTCCATTTCCTAATGCATCATATTCCACAATAAATGTTTTTTTGAATTTTGGCATAGCTTAGACTGGTGCTTGGCACATTGCCTCTTTAAGATGTTCAAAGGCCTTCGTTGCTTCTGGAGTCCATGAAAATGCATCTTTATTGAATAATGTTGTTTTCGGAATGTCTTTAGTCCTCATTCTTATTTGATGATATCTTGAGCAAAGGTCCAACTTGGTGAAGTAAATTAATCCATGAAATTCATCCCATAATTCATCAAAGATAAGAATGGGAAATTTATCTTTAACAGTGAGTTTGTTAAGCTCTCGATAATATAGACACATGCGCCAGGACCCATCCTTCTTGTTCATCAATACTACTGGAGTAGAGAAATAACTTTGACAAGGTTGAATTACACCGGCCTCTAGCATTTCTACAACCATACGTTCAATTTCACTCTTTTGGGCATAGGGATATCTATAAGGCTTGATATTTGGAGGAACACTTCCTAGAATCAAACTAATAGATTTATCATGATCACAAATAGGTAGGAGGCCTTTGAGAGTCTCAAATAACTTGGAATGATTGTCCAAGACTTTTTGGAGATCTACAAAAATAGATGATTTCGATGTGGGGACATCTACCGAACATAATTGTGCAATTACACCTCATTTTTATTTCTTTAGAAGATTTGTCATTCTGTTAGAGTTGATTATTTTTCTCAGTTTCCTTGTGATACCCCTTAATTAAAATTCCTTTCCTTCCCAAGAAAATTTGATGAAAAGTTCTTGAAAATTAAAACTATTGTACCCAAGGGTTGTAGACATTGGACTCCTATTACAACATTAGCACCACCCATTGGAATGGAAAGCATTGGGCTATTCAATACATATTATCCCATGGATAGCTTGATACTATGGCACTTTCCAGTGCAATTTATCGTTCCTCCACTTGCAACCATCACTTGACACTTTGACGCTAGGTGCAGGAAGAAATTCAATCCATTGGCTATCTTACTGCCTGAATCAATCAACACTATTACCTTTTTCTTCTTGATATGTGCTTCTATATTGATAGTTTGAGGAGTGGTGATTCTAGCCAATGCATTACAAGATATGGTTGGATTCATTTCTTCTTTCTAGATGTGATCTTTCACTTCTTGAACCTTTTTCTTCTTTATATGTCCTCCTATCTTAAGAGTTTGAGGAGTGGTAATTCTTGCCAATGCTTTACAAGATATGGTCAGATTTATTTCTTCTTTCTCTGGGGTTGGTTCATATTGTATGTCCTATTCGTTTTATTTTTCTTGATCCTTTTCTTCCTCCTCTTCACAATCTATCTAAAATAATTTCTTCTCAGCACACTTATGACCTTTAGTGTATTTTCTATCACAAATGTAACAAATCCCTTTTTCTCTTTTTTCTTCAAATTGTTGTGGTATAAAACTTGTAGGTTGTGGAACGCTAGGAGAAAAAATAATTCCTTATTTATAGTTGTTAGTGGTGAGATTCCTTGTCTCCATAATTCCACTTTTAATTTTTCTTGCCAACCTAAATGCCTTCTCCAATGAATCAGGTTCCCAAAGACGAATCTCATGTTGAATGTTATCCTTTAAAATCCCTATGAAGACATTAATCCTTTGCTTCTCTAGAATATCATTTACCCCCATATTCAATTTTATAAAGTTCTCGATGTGCTCTGCCATTGAAACATTTTGTTTGAGATTTATCAATTGGCTAAAGATAGTGTTTGTCTTTGTATCCTCATAATGTGCTACTATTTCCTCCATGAAAATTGACCACATGACAAGTGGTTTACAAGAACAGAGCCCTTCATACCATAAAGATTGATTTGGTTATAAATATAAAGATGAAATACATACCTTTTGTAATAGTTGCACCTCATGTAAATCAGAATATTGCTCCATTTCGAGTATCTAATTTACCAGATCCTTGCCATCAAACTTCCTCATATCACTTTTTCTTGTTTTTAGGAGCTCAATATTGCAATGACTGTAACTCTGTAATTACATAACTTTATGTTCTGAAATTTCTATTTGTGATAGTCCTCGAAGTCCTCCTTCCAACACCCTAACTTTGATCACAATTGGATTCCTGAAGAAAGCGTTATGTCTAATCTCCCATGATGACCTAATTATAAACAGGTTTAGTAGATCGAAATGCTACAATTTGCCATGTGTCATTGTTTCGACCTTAGGTTCAGAAAATAATACCCCACAAACTAAAGTTTGTTTGCTTTCTGTTAATTTTTATGAAATTTGAATAGGATCCTAAGAGAGAGAGAGAGAGTTATGATGATTTTCCCAAGGTCACCTGTTTGGGGTGTAATTCGAGAGCCTACAAAAACCCTAAATGTCTTGGACCATATCTATGAAAATATATCGAAACAAGATCTAAAATTCGGGCCCACATTTCATAATGATTTCGGGTAAAATGGGTTTTCATTTCATAATCTAAAACTTTGTAGAAAAATCATTAGAGTGAAAATTCAGTGATGACTTGTTTGATATGGAATTATGAAGCTTGCACAAACTGTAACTTCCTCAGATCATATCTCCAAAAATATAGTGAGACAAGATCTTAAATTTGGATCTGAGGTTCAATGATATTTCATATCAAATGAGTGTTTTTGTTACCCTCTGAGACGTCGCAGAAAAAAATTTGTAGATATAATTCGATGATGACCTGTTTGGTGTAGAAAAACCCTAGAATCCAAAGCTCTGATACCAAATTTTATGAAACTAGCTCACAAAAATATAGAAAATATAGATAAACACCTTCAAAATAAGCCTCCTCAAGAGTGCAACCTCCTTTACATTACACAAATGAACAATTCTTGGATGGTACAAATGACAAGGCCTCCTTTCTGTGTATAGGAATCTAAGGGTTCATAATATAATTAGAGTCGACATAACAATAATAATGTAAGGGTACAATAATAACAATATGGGGACTACATGGGCACAACAATATAATAAGGGGGTTGTACTAATAACAATAAGGGGTTACACTAGTGGTATTGGGACCTAACATACCATATGTTGTGTGCATTTCACCTGCACCCAACAACTATTCATACACATCTAAAAAAGGTCAGTGGCAATACAAAAATACCATATATACTTTTCATATATTTGTTCATAGTTATACCAACTAATGTGACCATTTTTTCATGTGACATTCAAAATACAAAATTGCCTTCTTTTTCTTTTTTATAATATGTTCAAAAAAGAAATGATGATTAATTAACTAGTATTTTTTTATTTTATACTAAAATTTGGTACTAATGTATCAAATATACATCAATCTTATATGCTTAAGGTACTAATGTATCAAACATACATCATTCTTGTATGCTTAAGTGTAAAAAGGTCTATTACCCCAACAATTTTTATGGTTATATTGTTCTCAGTCCAATTTTAAGGTGGACTGAGTCAACTCCATTTTGTAGGTTCTGCCATTATTCCCATATCCTTCCTTAGATTGATAAAAGTTTGAGGACATAAATTAGGAATTTTACTACATAAAAATATATAATTAAAGAGTATTTTAATGCATATAAGTGTTATGGTTAAGGGACAATTGTAATTCCTCCTTATAGGAGTCTTTTTATTTTAACTCATTCCCTTGAGTGGTGTAAATAGAAATTTTCACTCTAAGATTTGTTAGGTTGTTATAGTAATTTCTTCTCAGGATTCCTAATTTTACTACTGATATCATTACAATCCACCAATTTATAATAATTTTTAGTTCAATAGACATATAATTTATGATTTTTATGATGAAACCACAATACTGACCTCTAGTTCCACAAAGTTACTATATTTAAGATTGATGCTCAATCATGGATTTCTTCATCCTTTTCATTTTCTATTCAGTTTCATATGAGAACCATCATGTTTTCAGTCATGATCTCAGCTTTGGTACACTTTACCTTATTGATTTATAGATAAGGTTGATGGTTCATTCATTATTTCAGCACTTTTAGCACTATTGGATTATTTTTATAGCTCTCTTGGGTTCTTAAACTACAATTACTTCAACTACTCTCACTTTGATAGTTTTCAATTGGACTATACACCTTACTTTTTGTTATTAACTTAACTGTTATCCACAATTTTTGGTGACATTCCATCTTTTACCGCTTATATACTACTTATTTGGTAAATCTTTCATATATTTTTGTGCTCACACTGAATCTTTTCCCAACTCATGTTGAGTACACCCTGATGTAAGGTTTCTTCATCTCTCAGGATTAACTAACACATATTCCCCAAGGCCTCCTCTTGTCAAGCAATTTTGTTCATTATAAATTTTTCACATTATATCAACTGATCCACTTTCACCTTATACACTTTGACCTCGCTAACCTGTCATTATCCTTTTACTGTGCTTTTTCAATCTTACTGTATATTTTTACATTTGACTGTGTATTTCTATAGTAAATAATTTAGATTTTCCCATGTTTTAGCATATGGTAATTGGATATTTATCATCTTCTTGTAAATCTCATCTACCTCTGTGTACTTGGTAAAAGTAGTCTTATTCAAAAAAAGGTGTTTTACCTTATGCTGGAGGTAAAACAAATTCTCAAAAGTTTGGTATAAGACCTTGCCAGTTGACATTCCTTTCATAGATGAAGTGTTCACTTGATCTCTCGCCATTTCTCTATTTTTTTTTTTGTAGTCCACCTCGGTCATTAACTTGTCATTTATAACCAAGGGATTGGGCAGACCCTTTTTCCTCAAAACTTCAAACTTAACCATGAATCTGTCTATAGTCAGTTGCATGGTTTGGCACTTATATTGAAGGTTTAACATTAAATTCCTTTTGGTGGGGACCCTTTTCACTTCCAATATTGTACCTGTTCTGTCAAGTATCTCTAATTCCTGCAATTCATACTTTTTTTTAGAGTTGAGGAAGTGAATGATCCTTGCAGATTCCTCTGGCGCGTCTCCCAATTCTACTTTTACTCTCTGTATGACCTCTATAGCCTCTTTTATTAAGTCAATCTACTCAAAACTTACTTGGATGGATGGCCAAATATCATTGACAAAGTCAATGATATTGGCCCACAATTGTTCCTTAGCCTGACCAAGGGGTTCCTTCAATGTCAGTTCCTTCTCCAAGCTTTTAATTCTTTCATTCATCCTGGTGGCTTTCTGCACTTCTTCCTTGTACATAATTTGGGAAAGCTTGTAATCAATATCTAAACTAATCACCTTTTCCTTGAGTTTGTTCATTTCAGTGGTCTGAATGAACATGTCTTCCATTGCCTTGACCAATCTGCTTGCCTCATCCCCTGTTGACCCTGTTGTTGTTGACCTTATTGCTGATGTAGACTATATAGAAGCTGGAAATGTTGGAGCCATTGGAGTTGTAGGAGCTAAAGATGTCGCCAAAGTGGAAGGTACTGCAGTAGTAACTGTTGGGATAACAGCATCAGGGGTAGTCTCCAGACTAGCTTGTTTTACATGTATCAAGCTATCTAACTCTTTTTCCATTTCCTTTAGATGATCATTCAATTGAAGCACCAGGTCCATCATTTCCTCGTAATTTGTTTGGCTCTCCAAGACCTCTTTTGTTTGTGGGTATTCTGAATGAGGCAGCTCTACTTGTTTCTTGAGAGTTGATATATCCTCATTCTTCTTCTTGATCAACTTTTCAGCAACCTTGATTTCATTTGGATCATGGCCCACCTTAATTACCAAGCCCTCTAATGACTTGATCCTATTGTCTTTGGCCTGTGAGGAGGCCTTTTCCAATTTGTATTGGGTTGTAATGTTGTCTAGTGAACTCTGCATCTTGTGTGCAACCATGGCCTTCCCTGTCAAGGTGGAGTAGATCATCTCTCTAGCATGTTTATGAAATTCTATCTGGTCAATGGGATGAACATCCCTAGCCAACACTTCAAAATCAATTTTTATGTAGTCAGCAAAAGTTTTTGGTTGCTAAATAGTAGGCTGCATAAAGGACACCTACATTTTTTCTGCTTTGATGTCAAAAGCTGACATCAATCTGGTCTAATTGGCTCGTGTGTGCCTGAAGTATTGGGCATATGTTTCAGCCTTCAACTTCTCATTTCTCATTTTGATCTCCTTGTACCTGTCCTTGATATCTTTTTCCTTGTCTACTAGCTTGGTAAAAGAAGAAACCTCAACACTGTGTCGTCTCTCAATCAGTTGAGTGTTAGAAGTTGATGGTTGTTGTGTTTCTCCTGAAGCAGCTGTACTTTTTCTTCTTTCCACCATTGTTTTAGTGAGTGATTTCCACTGATTCAATGGTTTCCTCCTCTTCAGTCATAGGATTCAGTCTGGGCCTTTTCCTGAGCTCAAAATGCTCATATGTGGTCTCAATAGCAGAACTGGAACCCTCTTCCCTGTTTCTCTTTGGATTTCTCTCCTCATTTGTTGGGGTCTGTAAAATAGGAGGATTATTCATTGGTTCGACTAGTTCTGGAACCTTCAGGAGAGAACTTTGATCAATTTGCTTCTCAACATCAAACAATGTATTTTCTACATCCACTACTGTGCTATCCATGTCAATTAATGTATTCTCCAACGATTCTGATTGGTTGGAAAATCTCTCAATATCAGGTCTAGGATGGTGGACGAAAGTCCCAATTTGACATTGATTCTCAACTTATTTATGACCCCATGAGGGTCATACTGCCACTTAAAGTTGTTCTTGAATTTCATGTCCTGCAATATCTTGTCAGCCTCTGGTCCAGCCTCTCTGTTATTACAAATGAAGGGGCCCAATTGGTTTTTCATTTTAAATTGGATTTTCTTCCTAGCTGCTAGGAAGTTGACTTCATTTGAATTGATGATCTACCTAAAATATTCCACTGCAAATATCCTCATAGGGAGGTATTTGGGCAGTTTATAAGGGGCAAGTTGGCATCTATAAAATCTAATTTATGTGTGGTTCACAGATAACAGTGTCCCACCTTGCTATTCTTGGCCAAATGTAACACCCTTTTGATTTATTGGTTGATTCAGGGCTGAGGGGTACTGGTCAGCATGTTTATGACTAGATGGAACAATGTAAACTTTGTACAGGAACTAATATTGTTACTCGTTTTGTAGAGATAGCAAAAAAGTGACCCGATTTTGAAATGGGGCGATGCAGAACACACATATTTTTCCTAGAGCATAGTTTTTGGGACTTTAAATAACCGATACGATTTCCCGTTTCATAGGGGTAGTAAAAACATGACCCGATTTTGAAAAGTGGTGATGCAAAATACACTTCATTTTTTTGGAGCATATTTTTGACACTTTAAATTTTCTTATGTATCAAATATAAATATTTGTTTTTAAATGTTAGTGATTTT
>APFE031663718.1:33667-48202 GCA_000404065.3 Pinus taeda | reverse complement strand
TTCTAATGCAAATATCCTCATGGGAAGATATTTGGGCAGATTATAAGGAGTGAGCCGACATCCATATATTCTAATTTCAGTGTGGTCTTGGTATAGATACTAGTCTCCTACTCTACTGTTTTTTGACAACTATAAAACTCTTTTTATCTCATCACTGATCCTAGGTTGATTGTTATTGGTTAGCATATTTACAATTGGATGCACAAAGGAATCAATGAACTCTTTGTAACTGAAAACAGTGGAATACTTTTGGATTAAGGGTGTCCAAAAGATGACTACTCTGGGATGGCCCTTAGTGTCCAACTTCTGGTATTGACTGGAAACCTATCTGATTGGAAATATAAGAACACGTGGAATAACACTGAAGAGTATTTTAATACTCTTTCATTTGGCAATCTGATCAATTGATCATGGATTCTATCTGCCAAGTAATGGGAAAAATTGAAAATTGCAGCTAGAGGCTTGCTTGGGACAAAAATAGAGAGGAAAGAAAGAATAGCCTCATTTACATGCTCATCTATGGTGTATCCTAGAATACAAGAGAGCATGCTCACAATTTGTCTAGCCCTCTCAGAGAAAATGGTAGCAGAGTATGGGGAATGTCTATAGGGGTATGAGACTCTTCTAGGATTAAAGTTTGAAAGATTTGAGTCTTCTTGCGAAGGTCCAGCTTCAAATAGAGTTCAATTAGGTATTCAATGTAAAATGGGGTTTCATTTGGGTTTGGCTAGATCTGCATCATTTGGTTTATTGACTCTGCATTGATTGTAAACAAAATCTGCTGGTTGGGAGAGACTATGGCTCTTTGCCTTGGGATATAACAATTTTGGCATAGATGGGTGATTTTATGGAACTGGTATACCTGTGGGAACAATAATTTGGGAAAATTGGATTCCCATAGATGAATGTCACCATTTTGGTTGAGGAATTTGTCTTTATTCCAACAGTGGAGTTTCAATAGATGGTTGGGGGAAGTTGTGTCTTTAATTTGGAAATCTCTGTCAGCTAATGGGAGGTGGTCAACATCTAGGTGAGAGGTTTACAGGGGTTTCTCAATTAGGATGCTATGGGAAGCCATAATTTGGTTTATTCTATTGAATTACTCTTTCTTTGGCTTTAGGAGTAGGGTTAGGAGTTCTGGAACAATGGGAAGGGTGAATACAATGTATAGAAAATGGATTTTGGATGCACGTTGGGGTTCTTTTAGCTTGGGAAGGTGTTTTAATTAATTTCAATTAATTAACATTTTATAATTACTGTGCAAAGTTTAAATAGAGGGCCGTCCTGGTCCTTTCAAGACTATATGGAAAAACGACGATTAGGTGCGCAGACAGGGTTCTGTGGTAGCAGCGAAGGTTTCTGAAGGTTGAATGGTCTTTCTGCTTGAAATTTGAAGTCTGTCGCGTCTTTTGGTTGAAGGTGAGGTTAAAATGGTTGAGCAGAGCTTCGGGGTTTAGAATTTGTTTGCAGAGGTGTTTGCAAGGAAATAACAGTAAAAAGAGTGAAAACGTGACTTTTTTGGTTTTTAACCGACATCGGTTAACCTTTGGGTGCGAAGTTAAAGTGTGAACAGTGGGTGGTTTCCATTTATGCGTGGAGGCGGTTTTACGGCATATCACACCACTTTTTAGTGATGGGTGGTATTTTCAGAGAGCACAAGATATAACGTGGGGATGCCATGTAGCAAAAAAGCACTTGGGCAAAACCGCAAATCTCGCGTGCTTTTGAGATTTTAACTATTGGATGGTGGGAGCACGTGATATGGATATGGGCCATCGGATCTGGAAGTGTTTGATCTAAGGGCTATCGCGCGACGGAGTTGCGAGGGGTGAGTGGAAAGTGGGCTCGGGTTTTAATAATGCGGTGGGTTTAATATATTTCAAAGGTTTAGTGAGCTTTGGGATTTATAAAATGGGGGGTTAAATGTATAAAACGGGATCATAGGTTAGAATAATGTAAGGGTTAAGTTAAAAAGGGTATCAAGGAGGGTTTTTTGGATGGGGCTTGATACATTATTCAAACTTAGGATAAGGGGTTTTAGTGGGTTTGTAAGGGGAAAAGGGAAATTAATAAGGGGGGAATGATTTTTAAAGGGTACTGTCTAGGGAAAGGTATGAAATAAAGGGTAAAAGGGTTAAAATGAAGGGAAATGGTTATTTTTACGATGGGACTGTGTTAAAATGAGACGAAGTGAAAGGGAAAGGTGCTTTGGAATCAAGAAGGGGAAATTAGTGAATGAAAAGTAATGATGGCGTAATGGAGGGAAACTTAGATATGTAAGGGTTTGAGTGAAATGAGGGGAAATTAGTGAATGGAATTTAGTATTTGGGCCTAAAGTCATATAGAACTTGTTTAGGGTAAATACCCAAAGTACTACACAACTTTTGTGAATGTCCTCTTTCCTTTAACAATTCCTCCTGCACATGAAACATAGGATTAAGCATAATGAAGGTGCATTTAAGCTTGCAACCTTGTGCACTCTAAAACCTCTTGTACCTACCCTTTATTTACCTTAGCATTTTCTCTTCATTCATTGGGTGCATTTGAGCTTGTTGGCCCTTGATTTCTTTTTCTTTCATAAGCAACCTATCTAATTCTAACCTTATATCTTCCAAGGGCTCAGGTTAAACTGATGAGCTCCTTATTATTCTCTACCTAACTACTGATATGCCAAGATTAAACAATTTGGCTAGACCTTTATTTCTCTATCTATTAGCATGAGTGAATCAAAATTAAACTATTTGACCATCATGGATTGTGGCATTTTTGACAAGCTACGCCCAATCTTACTTTTGCAAGTCAAAGTAAAAAGTAGTGGCATTTGAATTTGCATCACTTTCAAAATCTATTTTAATCTCTTTTTGGTGGGGTTCATATTTTATTTTCTTTTTTATCCTTTGATTTTTCTTTTAGGACTTACCCTCTTTACAATTTTTTTAATTTTTAATATAGGAAAACTTTTTGCAAAAAGCAAAAGTATGTACAATATTACAAGACTAATCATAGCTAACTCAAAAATATGAATCCTATTATTATAGGACCCTAACAACTTCTTCAAATGCACGTGGAAACCGACGGCTTTTACTATCAGTGTTTCCAACCATCGACGGACGGTCCCAAGCCTAAAAAATCTGGCACTTTGCGATACAACAAACCTACCATGGCTATAAATCACAATGTATAAGACATCGCATCCGGCAGTCCCCATCACAAATCGCAATCGACACTTCCCTCGACAGATATCAAAGTCCATAAACTACGATAATAGCATACCCATCGGGCTATGAAATATAATGTATAACATATCACGTATGGAACCCTATTACACATAACTGGGATTATTGTTGAGGTCACTTTGCAAAATATAGCCCCTTCTGTGATTGCGATATGCGATATATTGCATCACAACTAGGCTCTATTGGGGGCCGATTTTCCTTAAGTCGCTTCTTCCTCTTGCTGCGATATGTGATATGCGGGACCAATGGCAACCTGCCACTTGACGCTTCCCCATTTGATGAGACTTTTTCCATGCCATCTCCTCTTATCACCTGGACAAGTCAAACTTGAACTTTGACTTTCCATAACTTCTTCATATGAACTCAGATTTGAGCGTCGTTCACACCATTGGAATCAGGATGACGAGAAGTTCAATACGATGTAAAGTTTATCTATATTCTACCACTTTGAGTTTTGAGCCTTTTACCATGCCGCTGGTACTTTCTAAAGATCTACCTGGATCAATCCTCCCCTCTAAGAGCTTTTGGACCACCAAAAGCCCTTTCAGTCAATTGGAAAGTGAGGAAGTTTCTCCCTCAATTTTTTCTTTCTCCATCCATTGAGGTTTACTCGGATGCATTCCTTCAAAGCCCAAATGAATGTACTCCACCAAAAGCATTAACAAATCTAGCACACCACTGTTGTCCTCAGCAAAACACACTTTCAACCATCTGCATGCAAAACTAGTACATCCTTTGTAATCATATACAAACCATACATGACTCAAACAACCCCTAACTTGCCAAGAGTTTATAGCACACACTCTTTGGTCAAGAATTACATAATAAAAACCAATACCTCAACTACTCATAAGAAAAGGCCACAAACATCATCATTGCATTTTGAAGCAATGGAAAACAAATCATCACTTGTACATTTATTTGCAATGCATGATTTACAAACCATGGCCATAACAAGCTACTATATCTAAAAAAACCATATTTTACTTAGTAAAGAAGACCACCTTGAATGTGGTGGATTAATTTGTTGAACATTTTCACTTGTTGGCTTCTTTATCGATGCTTTCTCGGCATGAAACATGTCTCCCTGGTATCCAACCTTGTTGCAATGACTACAATGATTTTTTTGTCATACAAACTTTCTGGGTCATCTTGGAGCGCTTTCCCCTCATGTGCCTCTAATAAGTGTTCATGGATTCATCACTGTCACTGGAATGTGCTGAGGTGCCCTCATCATCTATCGTTGGTGGGTTGCTGGCTGTTTTGCAGCATTCCCAAACTTCCTTCCTGTTATACCCTAGTCCTACATGACGAGGCAATTAATCCACTTTGATGGGGTTCATGATGCCATTTCCATTAATGTCGAGGCCCTTCCCCTGATACCCCATTTTCTTCAACATTTTCGATCCGATACCTGTAGTATGTTTTTCAAAAACAGTGAAATCGTCATCAAGAAAGGTACATGAAGCCAAAGAGTCACTTTTTACCTTGAGGTGTGTTGGGCTTCAAAATTGTCATACATTACCATACATTTTTCACCTATGCTTCCATTATACCACTCACTATTCACCACATTGTCACTCCATTTTCCTTATTATTCACCATTAATGGGTCTCATTTATATTTTCCAAATATTATTTATTTTTAAGCATTTTTGAGAGAAATTCTTGATTAAATATTAGAAAATAATATATTTTACTTTATATATGGAAAGTGGGTTGTTTTTGTGACATGTGTAGGTTCTAAGGAAGCTTCCAAGACACCTTTATGTGGCCTTGAAGGATCAAATTCGAGTTTTGAGAAGATAAACCTCATAGAGAAGATGATGATCTCATGGAGAAGATCAAGGACAAAAGGGGGTTATGTGTCTAGATGGTTGAGAGATGTATGGAACTAAAAGAGAGATTAGTGGATCATCATTATGAGTTTGTTATCCCATTCCATTGTATAAATAGGAGTACCATCTCCTTCATTTGTAATCTTAACAATCTTAGAATCTTCATTTGTAATCTTAGAAAGTTGGTTTGTACATCATGATGGAGATTTTGAAATAAAGACTCATACTTTGATTTTGTTGCTTCTACATTTGAGTCCCCTTTGAAGTGGTGTTCTTGTGGAGTTATGGAGGGCCCCCATGGCCTCACTTGCATGCTTATTTTAGGTATAATTTAATTTATGTTTTTATTTAATTTCAGTTTTTAAGTTCTTGTTAGATATTCTAATTATTGGAAGAAATCTTAAAATTCATGTGTTCTTGTAAGGGAACCATAAGATCTCCGACAAATTAGGAATCTCTCTAGTTTGTTTGTTTTATTTCATTTCAGCTTTTAAGTTCTTGTTAGATATTCTAATTGTTGGAAGCAATATTAAAACTCATGTGTTCTTGTAAGGTAACCTTTAAGATCTTGGACAAATTAGGAATCTTTCTAGATCTATATATTTTAGATAAGCACTTCTAAGTTTACCTTCCCGGGTTGACATTAAATTAAACCCTAATTTGCATCCGCATTTTAGACCCAACAGTGAGGATAAAGAAAATCTTGGAAAATGATGTAAAAAGGCGGTTATGTTCTAGAAGTTTTGGAAGGGTGATAGGGTTGAGCTAGGGGATAAGGGTTAATAGATGGAGGTCGAGAAAAAGAAAATTCTCATTAGCTCACGTAAAGAAAATTCTATGCCACCACAAGATTAGGATCGATGGAAACGTCGATATGGAGGAGCATGGTGGTGGAAGAAGGGCTGGATAGAAAAACATGTCTAACATGCAACGACAAAGTTTTCATCCTGCAACATTGGACCACTGCGCATGAAAGTGGGTGTGCTATGTGTAACAGGCTTGAGGGGCTGATGTTGATGGAGTCTGGTAGAAAAAGATATCAGTGGTTGATGATGGAAAATATCACATCCCAAGGTTTTAGACCTCAGGAAATATAATGAGTGTGTAGCATGAAAACAGAGTAATGTGGGCTCAAAAGGGGGACCACATGTGGTGAGGTGGCTTATGCCACATTGGCTTAGTTGGAACAACATATGACATGGGTCGCTAGTGTGTTGACATGGCAGTGAGATGGGATGCCATGTGGGCACCAAATGGGGACCACGTGAGTTCTATGTAGGAAAGCTCAGTGACATGGCAAGATATTATTGGCCAAATATTTAAATGACCATATCTTTTGATTTGAGAATTTGATCGAGGAAAAAATTATATCGCCAGAAATCTCTCAATAGGATTGACGAAATGGAGATGTTTATTTAAGATTTGAGGAGTTTAAAATGTGACAAAATTTTAAGACCTCATTTCCATGATAGGACTATGAAGGTCGAGTAAATGATAGGAATACCCTCTTCTACCCTTAGTATTGGTTTTGTTTGGAGGTGGAGGGGGGGGGGGGGGGGGGGGGTGGGTGTTATAGAGTGGTATCAGAGTAAAGGTTCAATACTAGGCCTTTGGGAATATAGATTGGAGCTCTATTAAATAATTGTCGGAGCAGAAGGTTCAATGCACCTCTAGAGAAGAAGTTGACCTCTAGCTCTAAGTATAGTAGCTTAATGTGAATGTGGTTATGTGTTTTAGCATTGGTTTATGGAGTGGATGTTGATTGAAATGATGTTTCTAACATGTTTCTTTAACCAATGCATCGGCATTGCATGTGGTTTCTACCTTTTATCTTGAAGGTTTGGAAAACCCATTATTGTGACTCTGAATGCTTGTCATTTCTTTATTTGTTACAAGAACTTCCTGCATGGCTATGTGTATGGTTGTTTGTAGAGTACTAACATTGTTTCTTAAATGGTGTTCCTTTGCATACTTGGAATGAAATGTGTATGTAAATGTTCATATGATATGAGGGACTTTAGGAAATACCTATGTTGCTTGTATCTGCATAGTATTGCCTGATATATGTGTGTGTGTGTGTGTGTGTGTGTGTTAATTAGCATGGGGTAATATCATGGTATGTTATGTGGCAAAGACACTAGGTGGATTGGAGACATGATAATTTGTTACTCTATTAGAGAGTGATGTGTTTCGATGATTGCTTGCTTGTGCAAGTGGGTGTTGGTTGTAGCGCCATGATTGAATGGTTATGTGTTTATTGTGGATTGCATGCATATCCATGATTAATTTCATAAATGTGATAATTATAAATTATAAAGATGGCCTAAGCTTATGTGATAGATTCCTTTCTACTGACCTTTTTGAGGTTGCAAAAGCATTAATTGTTGGCCTTAGAAAAGAGGTTAAATTTAATGGTTGTAGCTAGCCTTGGTAAAGAGGTTGAACTTAATGGCTATTGCGGGTCTTGGCAAGAAGGCTAAACTTTAAAAAATGATAATACTAGTTGATGAAGAACGTCAAATTTTAAAATTTAAAAGCTTTTTTTTTTTAAAGATGGTCTCGATAAAGAGGGTGATTTTAATTAATGTTGATAGTATTGGTAAAATGATTGATTTAAAAAAAAATTGTGATGCCGTGATGATAAACGTGTTGATATATACATGTATGTATTTCTGATTTTCGAATCCATGTTGATGTACATGTTTAATTTGTGTCATGGTTTGAGATATGTGACTGATACAAATTTTGAAGATGTAGGAAAAAATGTAGGCCAACGTGCTCAGCTTAGCATGGCAAGATGGCAACTGGTATATTTATTTATGTTTTATTAATGCACTAACATTTGAATGGGTGTGTGATAGCACATAAGAAGACTCAATGGAAAATAGAAGAAAAGACATGGCTAGTAGAATTCAACATGAACAAAAGAGGGGAAACTCCCGTTGAAGAGAAAGGACCTTCAAGAGCTTGAAGGCTAAGCTAAAGAGTTGCAAGGCATAGATTGAAAGGATCTCCAAGAAGCAAAAAGTGCTAGAAGATTTGAGCTCGATGCTGCCCAAAAACATGTCAGCATGAGTTTTTCAACAAGCCTTATCCTTAGAAGAGGAAGTTCATGCTAACAAGTGTTAAGAATAGCAACAAGAAATTCCATTTTAATTTGTCCTTAAATTAAATTGTGAATTAAATCGAAATTCTATTCTCCTGGAAACTTGTACGAGTTAAGTAAGTTAAATTGACTTAGGAAATTTGAGTTGGAAGTCTATCTAGATTCATGTAGAGTGATCTCTAAATTTTAGGGGCCCGGGTTGAGTTCTTTTGAGTTGTAATTAGATAACTCAGTCTAACTGAGTTATAGTCAGTTAAACTAGTTCTAACTATTGGAGGAACTAGTAGGAGGTCTATTAGTGGGGATGAGCACCAGTGCATCCTCAGTACCACACCAATTAACTGAAGATTCACTCATAAATAACTCATGCATGTAAGTTCATTGGAAGACCTAGTTGAGATTAGAGTTCAAGGACAATGTACTCTCAGTTGTATAATTTTCTGACTTGTACAAATGGTGCATGCAATGAGTTGAGTGCCTATGGATGGATTGTGCAGTTATGGAGAGTGGATTTCCCAATTAAATATGGGCTAATTATCTTAGGAATTGCACAAGGAAGTAGGGGCTTGGCAGGCAACAAAATTGTCTAAGTGTTGGCTTGAGATGGCTTGTGAGGCAGAGAGATAGATTATACTTGTGAAGGAATTGTTTAGGTTGAACAAGCGTTGTATTTTCTTCTCAAATCTTCTGGTTAATGCAATATAGATAATTAGGGTTTTAAGTAGTTTCTTTCCCCAAAGAAATATTGTGTTATGTGTGATTGATATTCTTCCTTTTCTTCTTATTATTTTCATCGATCAATTTTGGTTTCCGCTAAAGAGTAGAGTAGATTCGTGTCTTGTGTTTTAGCATATCACATAATTTGCTGAATCTACAACAAAATCAAGAAGAGGCCTTGTAAGAATGAGAAGGAAATGAAGCTAAAATCATTTTGGAATTGTGGAGGGGAACACTTGAGAGGGGACTTTCCTAATAGACAACAAAAAAGGGAGAGCATTTCATGTGAGTAGCAGACACATGAACCAGCATCATGTAATGTTGGAGGAAAGGAGGGAGCACCCCCTCAGGCTCCCTGATATGTGTGTGTGTGTGTTGGAAAGTTTTCTCCCTTGAACCATTTTGAGGGGTGTTGAAATTTTAATATTTCCATAAATATTGGATGAAGACTCGGTCTGACTTTATATGTGGGTGAAGGACATATAGAGTACCAAAACTCATGGGGATTGAATTGTTGTGGTTTGTTGAATGTTTCATGTATTTTGTCTTTCGTGATTGGCTTTGTACTTGAATTGTTGTTTTGACTGTTGTTTTTATGAATGGCCATGCTACCTTCTTTGTGGTCTTGTATTTTTGCTATGATATTTTATGATCCTTCATTTTCTTTTATCCTTGTCTTCCTTTTTTATGAGGAAATATCCTGGAAAATCCACCTGAAGGGATCACTTCCCATCGTCTTATTAGCAGAACTTAACCCCGAGGATTTCAAGGAGAATTGACCCCATGACCACCCATTAGCGAGGTGCTTTTAGCAACGAGAACTTGAAAATTTGAGCTAACCCTTGGGGCTTATTCTTGTCTTCCTTATACTTTGAGTCATGGTCATTGTTGGGTATGAAAATATGAGTATTGGAACCCTAGGAAGCATTGAGTGAAACCCAAATAGAAAATATATGACTCAGACAAAGTTGGTGTAAGGCAATAAATAGAGGGTAGAAAGGAGGATAGAACAGGTTGGTGGACTACTTGGGTTCATATGAATAAAATGGACTGTAATATGATCACCATAAGAATGGAACAAAGGAAAGTTCCTAACCCTAAATATTACATGGATTACACATGTAGCTACAAATGTATTCTTCATATGATGATGTAGTGAAGGGATGAAGAGGTGGTGGTGCGATAAGCCTTTAGTTGATAAACATCATAGCAGGAGGATAAATGATTTATCCATGAAAACATTATGACCAGTGTGATGGCAGGGAAATGTAGATTGTAATTACCATGCTAAAATAAACATGTAAGGTTACATGATTGGTTCCAATAAACATGGAACACCATTGGGCGTATGGGAAGTAAAGGCCATTCTTGGAAATCATGAGTAATGGTGCTCCTAAGAATTATGGGGGCATGAACAAAGAAAAATATATGTAGGTTAAAAATTGTCGGTGTGTGTACAAGATGAGCAAGAAATGTTGAGTCTAATAAACCGTTGAATATTGCAGCAACAAAATTATCATTTGGTAGTGCTTATGGTGGAAACATGGTGGAAATAGGCCAAAGGGAGGAGTTTGGATAAAATAATTCCTTTGGCCATGACTTTTATCCATGTTTTTCATAGGTGTAGGGAGTTCTCTAAACTCTGATCTCATTGACATATGTGAATATGCATGGAATTTTTTATGATTAAATGAATATGTAGAAATTCCATTGGAATTGAGAAGTTTTTGTCTGGGATCATTCTCATGGAAGAATGCCTAATCATATTTATGAATTTACTACATGAATGGATGACATGTTGAGATTCCTGGTTATGTGAGGAATCTATCGAGTAAGAGGAAATTATTGCCGCTATTTATTTCATTATCATGTGATTATGACTTTCATATGCCCATGTTTATATTATAATAACAAAATGTTGATTATGAATAGTTATTGGGATAGGTAGACCACCCGGGATTGGGAGTTCCCTGGGTTTTCGAGAAGAGGTGGGAAAAGATGGTGTCGTCTCTGGATTCTCATGATGTTTTGTAATATGATGCACGTATGTGTTGTTTAATGTGTATATGTGTCCATGTTTTACAATGTGTATATGATTATGTGTTGTATAATGTGTTGGGACAAGGAGGTAGGGGATTGTATGTGCATATGTGTTGTGTAATGTGTCGGGGCATGCAAGTATGGGACTGTCTGAGCTTATGTGTTGTGTAATGTGTTCAAACATGTACGAGAATGTCTAAGCTTGTGTGTTATATAAAGTGTTTAGGACGGGCAGGTATGGGACTACTTGGGCCTAGGAGAAGTGGTGATATTCCTGTCGACATAAAACTACTAGGATTGGTAGTTCCCATCCTCCTAGTAAAGAGAATGGGATTATTTGAAGTGTGTGTGTGTGTGTGTCTCTATTTATTTCATTGTCATGTGATTATGACTTTCATATTACCATGTTTATATTATAATAACAAAATTTTGATTATGAATAGTTATTGGGATAGGTAGACCACCCGAGATTGGGAGTTCCTTGGGTTTACAAGAAGAGGTGGGAAAAGATGGTGTAGTCTCTAGATTCTCATGATGTTTTGTAATATGATGCATGTATGTGTTGTGTATGTGTGCCCATGTTTTACAATGTGTATATGATTATGTGTTGTATAATGTGTTGGGACAAGGAGGTAGGGGATTGTATGTGCATATGTGTTGTGTAATGTGTCGGGGCATGCAAGTATGGGACTGTTTGAGCTTATGTGTTGTGTAATGTATTCAAACATGTATGGGAATGTCTAAGATTGTGTGTTATATAAAGCGTTTGGGACGGGCAGGTATGGGACTACCTGGGCCTAGGAGAAGTGGTGATATTCCTTTCGACAGAAAACTACTAGGATTGGTAGTTCCCATCCTCCTAGTAAAGGGAATGGGATTATTTGAAGTGTGTGTGTGTGTGTGTGTATTTCTAGGTTTGGAAACCGATCTAGTGCATAGGGGTCAAAAACTGAAGATCGTATGGATCACCTCCCCCACTAGATGTTTGTCAAGTTTGACAATTGATCTAGTGTGTGTGTGTGTGTGTGTGTGTGTGTGTGTGTGTGTGTGTGTGTGTGTGTGTGTAGTAGAAGATAAGAGAAGAGAATACTAAGATTATGTGGAGCACCTCCCTAGATGGATGCTTTCCAGGTTTGGAAATTGATCAAATGTGTGTGAGAGTAGAAGAGAAGAGAAGAGAAGACTGTGAAAAGACTGAATATTTCATGGAATGTGTACACCACTAGATGTTCTCAGGTTTGGAAACCATCTCAGTGTGTGTAACTTGAAGTCTAAATGGAGCTATGTGAGAACTGTTGAGCGCTAGCCGGGCTTGGAAAATCACTTAGTATGTGTGGATCAAAGAAACCAAAAGAAAACTAGTGATAAGTATCAACCATTCCATTTGAATTCATGAATTTATGAGTTATTACCATGAATTAGTTTTATTCAAAATTACAATTTATGACTATATAGATTATAGACTAATTGATTATGTTGTGATAGGAAGAAAACAAAAATTATAGGGTTCACTTCATGGATAGATCTACTAATGAGGTATAATTTAAGTTTATCACAATTTCTTTATGATGAGTCTCATGAAAATTTGTGTATCTATGATGTACGAAGGAAATTAGATTGTCAAATTTGGGTGAATGAAGTTGGATGAAAAATTAAACAACAACAACTTAAAGATGACAGAGTGCGCATTAGTGTACTATAGCTAGAAAAACGTCAAGAAAAGGGCCATTGTGAGGACAATATACCCTAGTGATACCCATCAATTTCCATGAAGTATTCCATGACCGTATGAATATATTAAGGTAGGGAAGTGTCATGGATTGTGAGGACTCTTTCTGGGTAAGGAAAAGGAACCAAATAACCCAAGGGACTGGGAATTAGAGAATTGAATGTCGTGACAATAATGTGGTTTTAAAATGGTCATGGGCATGACAGATTGGGATCAAAGGATACAATGGATGTGCCTTAGGAAGCAATGAGCCAAAAATATTGTTGAAGGAGCACTGAGCACAATGGAAAACAACGTTGGAAAAGGAGGTAGGAAACATTCTGTGAAAAATAAAGTCATCAAGCTAGACAAGGCACCTCAAGAAGCATTAAAGAACCATAGAGAATTCGTTGATCTAATGATTTTTTATATCCATTGTGTTGTTAAGAAATCAATTGTGTGTGTAAAATATGATTGTAACTAAGTTGTACTTATAAATCTCACCGTGATCCATTTTTTGGTCAATCATGTTTTGAATTTGTATTCAAGAATCAAAACATCGTGGATGGTGTTCCTCCAAGGTGGATGGATTTGTGACATCCCCTTTGGGCTAATCCCCTATTGTTAATATTGTAACAATTGTTGTAATTAAAATATAAATAGATGAGAGATGGGACACAAATTTTAGAGCTTAGGGAGGAGGTTTCTTGGGATGTTGGAGGATGTGGTTATTAATACCAATCATGGGCTGAATGGTGGGCCTTAAATGGGCTAAATACGCAATTGATTTCAGTTGGAGAAGAGAGGATGAGCCCACAGTTCTCTTGGGAAAGTCCACAAGCAAAAATGAAAGAAATCAATTAAAAGAGTGGGTTGCACTAGTAGGACAGCATGCTCACAATCACCCTAGCCACAATAGAATGATGAAGGTGGTTGGATAAAGAAACAGGGGGAACAGTAGAAACAAAATCATGTAGGATTAGGGGGAACAAAGAGAGAAGAGGAGGAAAAAAATCCTAGAATAGTGCAAGGAGAAAATCTAGGGAAGAGGAGTGACAATCCCCTGAGGAACTCGAGAGCAGTGCTACATACAAAACATAGAGGAAAGTAATAAAATGTAGGAAAATTACCAAGGAATAGAGAACGATTGCTTCGGAAAAAAAAGAACCCACAAGAGGGTCAATCTTAAGAGTTTCCAGGGGAAACTATTTGTTGGGTGGAGATAGGTGCATCTATGGACTCCGAGTGGTGATGAATGTGTGAGAAATTACCTAAAGCTCTCTTCATCGAGCTCTGAAATCTGGCTCATCGGTGAGTGGCTGCAAGAAAGACTGCAGTGCAAGCCAATCTAAGGTTAGGTGGAGAATTAAAGTGCTAATCTTAGTTTCCATACTTCCTTTATAAGAAAATTGTTTATCTAACCTTATATGCTTGCAATTTGTGGTTTAAATATTCATTGTGTGTTTGATGCATGAATTGATACTAAGAAGTGTTATTTCCTTCTTAATTTGAGGTGTGACTTAACTCCTGTGTATTTAATTGGACATTGCTAAATTTTGTGTTTATTTATGGGCTCAACTTCTATATATATATATATATATAATGAGCTTATAAATGCTCAACTAATCCATTTTGAGCTATACATACATACATACATACATACATACATACATATATATATATAGATAGATAGATAGATAGATAGATAGATAGCTCAAAATGGATAGACCGAGCATTTATAAGCTCATTAGGGATAATCCATAGGGCAAGGCATCGATAGTTCCCCATCCATTGAATTGCAAAACATCATATAAGCTCAGTAGGGATAGTCTTGTTGATGCTAAGTCACAGGCTATATAAATGTGTGCACGCACAACACAAACACACACAA
>APFE031663718.1:23359-33378 GCA_000404065.3 Pinus taeda | reverse complement strand
ATCCACGGAATCTCAAGAGAGGTAGACGTTGCCATGCATCAAGAATCCCCATCAATGACTCGCATATATAAATATACATATATAGAAGCCCAACAAGTTCAGCTAAATATCTAAGTGTCGGAGGGAAAGCCTACAATGTATAATCACAAACATATACCTATGATATAAGCTTATGAGGGATAGAAAAATTGACTTAGTGTCAAAGTCATCCATGTATGAATATATATGTAAATATTAATTGATAGAAGAGAACCATGTGTTAATGGACGACTAAGATTCAATAACGGACCCCCCCTTGCCATGTTGGTAGGGGAAGGTGAGGGTCTTCATTTTAATTGTGATCTTCACAATAATCAAGCTTTGAATATACAGTTTCTTATATAGTGTCGTTTTATTGCTCCGAATATATAGTTTCTTACAAGTTATTTTGATGGAGCTGCACAGGGAGGTTTATGTGGATGTGGGGCATGACTTAGGATTTGCAACATGACACACTACAAATTAACTTGGCATGGTGGGAGCGATACAAATACAAGAGCATAGATATTGACCCTATGGGGATTGCTCTGGTTTGCCAAGAATAGGTCTTTGGATTGTATACATATATATGGAGATTCTAAGTCTCTCATAGATGGTGTTTTAGGGCAATCAAATTTCGCTCCTCCAAACCTTTGTTGTTGGATGGATAGTATCAGATCACTTAAGTTGTCCTTTCAAATTATATATTTCCAACACATCTTCTGGGAATCAAACATGGTGCAAATAAGCTATCAAAAGAAGGTCTAGGTGATGTTGTTAGAGTTATGAATTTTAGTTACTTGGAGGATAATATAATTAAGGAAGAGGGCTCAATTCTGCCCCCATAGTTTAAGTCTTTTGTCATATAATGATGAATTTAAACAAGACTATTTTGGTATTTTGATTTGATATAATGTTTTTTGTTCTGTGCAGTATAGGAACTTAGTTATTTTGAGACAATTAGACTGGAATGTGATGAGCACTCCCTTCCGCTTGTGGCCTATTTTGAAATGTTTTGATAGATGTACTGGTTTATGTTTACATAATACATACCAGAGCTTTTTTCCCCTAAAAAGAAGTGCTTCACTTATGCTCTTGCACCTTGGTGTGAAAATTATGATCTTGCACTTTTTTTATGTGATCACATAGGATGGTTCTTATGGTGGTCAGAGTAATTGCTTCATGTATGTTACTCATGAGTTTGAACCTTTATGGTAATGGTTCCCTTTAAGACTATCCCCATGTCACGCGTTCAACTCCTAGGAGGAGTACATTTAGCTCAGAATTTATTGACCATGTATATATATATATGATATAAGCATGGTCAACCTATTGGTATCTACAACAGTACATGAGTAAGGAGGTGAAAAAAAATTTTAATCTTGAGTTAAAATTGATGAACATATTGAGCTTTGTGACCTCAATATCACATAGAAGTTCTTTTGTTAGAATCCACAATTCTAGCACATAACAAATAAATCATGGAGATCCAAGGCAATCATTGAAATAAAAATGACATAGAGTAAGACACCAAGCATAATTCCACAAGAGGACCATGTGCGTCATGAATCTCTTATTGATATATTTAGTGCTGCAATATTTTTATGATGTAAACATAATTCCTTAGTTTACATGTAAGAAGTGTTGTAAGTAGAAGTGTATTCTAGCTATGAGCTTTTGCTACATGAATTTATATGTCCTAATAAGAATGTGTAGAGAATTTAAGGCTGAGATAGATAAATTCTATATCTAAACTACTTTCCTATATAATTGGTCAATACAACAGATGGCACCCATGTATCTTAGTAGATGGAAGTAGGTCAATAAGATGGTTGGTTAATCAATCTTAATGGTCAGATTGATGTTAGGCCTTGACTTAAAATAGGTTCTCATCTAATCTGAAGTATCTAGTACATTGGTTTTTAGCTGGTACGTGATAATAGTTCTTCAGTTGAAGGGAGGAGCATGGACACTTTTTGAGATGGATGTGATTTGTATAGTTCTCGCTTAAGAAACCAAGATTGGTTGTAGGCTAAATTTTTGGAGAGGAATGACGAATTTGTAGCAGGGAGGACACAAAGGTCTTGAATACAACAAATATATATTTGGAGAGCATGTGACAGTGCTTGTGACAAAGACAATAGAGGATAATGGTTGGAGCAACGACAAGGGAGATTGGGTAATGGGCAACAAAGATAAAATTGTGTGATTTGTTTAATAATAAAGAAGACTCATGACGATGTTGTTATGAGAGTCACACATGTTATTTTTGAAGCAATTTTATGATATTTTAATGTAGTGTGCCATGGAAATTTTTGAATTACTTGGTATCTCCATAAGTTGAAGTGTGAATGCATCGATATCCATGTAACATGAAAATGGCATATCACTGTAAGACCTAAAAAGGCATCCATACCCCTTTATCATGTGTCCCTAATAATGACTTGATAGCTTATCTAGTTTAGTTTAATAGCCTCTTGGATGAGTGGACCATGCGTTGGTTGGATAAACTTGAGTGGACCACATTTTTGGTTGTAGACTCTGTGAGATGAAATTTTACATTCTGGGGGATTTCATCAATACGTTGAATGAACCATGTACGTGAAGAACATCCTAGTGAACAAGTTGTTGTTACGGTTAGGTATCCATGCATTTCGGTGGATGGTTGTTCCTTTATATGTATGTTGACAATTTTGTGATGTTTACATGATCAAGGTACGAGGTGAAAGTGTCATATTAGACCCAAGGTAGACTTTGTTGAACAGGTGGTTCTTTAGTTTGTAGTGGAGCATGTGCTACAACAAAGATATAGATGAATACATTAGTGGATGATGATTAATACAAGTTGCCATTAAGGTGGAGTGTTGGAGTATATAACTCCTACTTGTCTTAAGGATATGATCATATATTTAATTGTTGGAATTATTAGTCATAGTTGGGTAGGGATAATTCTCTAAGTAGAGAGTGTGTTCCTATTAGTCAGGAGGTTGTTTTCGCCTAGTTGGTTTACAAATTCCCTCCAAGTAGTTAGTCTCCTAGATTTGAGTGTGGTTGAGATATTCCCTAAACCAATTGATTACATGTCCAAGATAGTTTTCCTATCTTAAAACCTCGTTTAATGTATTAATGTTTGTAACATTTTTGATGTTAATGTATAACACTCAGGCATGGTTTTGGTTTGTGTAATAAAATCTACTCTCAAACATATTTCTATTATATCCTCTTAAAAAATAAAATATATTTATAATATAATATTAAAATTTTTGTTTTTTTAAATAAAATTTCAAGAAATGGGTCATAAACTTATATTAAACATATTTATAAAGTAAAATACTAAATCATAACTTTAATAAATTGAATCAACGATATAAATTAAATTCAACTAAATTGAATCAACAATACTTGAATCAATAATAGATTTAAAAAATACTTTATTAAGGTATGTGGGGTCTTGTATAGATGGTGATCGGGTGTGGTGTTAAGGCACTCCCTAACGTGAAGTCACCCGTTCTCCCACCCCTCGCGATCAGGTGATATATTGGAAATGATGAAGATGTAGTATTGCAAAGCATACAAAAAAAAATTACATTAAAAAAAAAAAACAAACAAACAAACAAACAAACAAACAAAACAAAACAAAATAAAACTTTGTTAACATATTTCTAATTGAGCCGAGAGACTCATTCTACACTCCATATGAGGGGATGTGTAAGTTTGTGAGTGTGTTAGTGTCACGTTAAAATAAAATTAAAAATTAAGAATTATGTTCTAAATAGAAAAATAATGTCCTCTATAATTAAAAAAAAATGAATATGCTATAAAGTAATTAGAAGTTAAAAAAATGTGTGAATGGAATGTTTAAATCTTATACTTTTCAAAAATATTTCATGAGATTTAAATAAACTATTTAAAGATGTATATTAACTAATTTATATCAATATCAACTTCATATATATATATATATATATAGAGGAAAAAAAAGCACATGGTTAAAAATTTTATTTGGTGCAAAAATGGAATATATACCTCAATGTCTATCTCACATATAACAAGGAGCTAAAGAAGTTCGTTATGGAGAAGTTTCGTAAGTGGGTATGGGGAAAAGAGTTGGGTAGAAAGAAGTACTATATTGAGGAATTTAACCCTAAGTGTGATCTACAACAAGAAGAGTTCATTGGAGCTAGCATTTGGTGGAGGGCAAAGGTTCTTATTGCTCAGTTCTTATTGCTCAATTAAGAACTAACTCGCATCAACTTATGTGTGAAACAGGACGGTGGAAAAGACCAAAAGAACCTTGGGAAGAACAGGTGTGTACATTTTTCATGTCTTGGGCAATGGAATTAGAAAATCATTTCATTTTGGAATGTGATGCATTCAAAGACATCAGAAAAAGTTATGGGAATATGTTAGCATAGGTTTCTTGACATTGTCTTTTGAGTGAGGGGATCATTGAAAGGTTGGGCCAGCTCATCATTAATTTGAATAAGAAAAAGATTGAATTGCAAAATTTGAATAAGAAAATGATTGAATTGCAAAAGGCAAAAAGAAAGGAACTAACCATCCATAGAGTATTTTTAGTTTGGTGAACTTTAAAATATCATTTCATTTATATTTTAAAAAAATTGCACAAGAAAAAATTTCATCTCCCAACTCATATATAGATTCCATGCTTAAAAATAAATCTATGCTAATCAATATAAATTAATATAATAAATATAAAATATGAATTAAATAAAAAATAACACTAAATCAATATAATTAAAAATTAAATTATAAATTAAATTTGATCTCTCAACTCATGTTAAATCCATAACTTAAAAAATAAATCATATGCTAGTTAAATAAAATTAAATGATAAATATATAATAATATAAAATTTTATTTAATTTTTTTAAAAATAACACAAAATCAATTTATATAAATTGAAATACTAAATCATAAATTACATTAACGCTGTAAATTAATTTAAATTAAAAAGAGAGAATTTAAAGAGAGTTGCCATACACTTACTCTAAATCAATGTTAACTCAAACTATTAAATTAATTTAAATATATTTGCTATACATTTATACTAAATCAATGTTAATTCAAACTATTAAATTAATTTAAATATATTTGCTATACATCTATACTAAATCGATGATAGTTGACATTAGCAACTAGAACCAAATTCAATTCAAGGCCAATATAATGAAAAATATAACACGACAATATTCAATATAAATACTCAAAAATGATTGTGACTATGCAGGAAATGAATTGTCAGTGTGCATGTGGGAATGGATTTTGTAGAGTAACAAAGAGGCTCTATATTCCATTCGTTGTAATTTGAAGTGAGGTGTTGATTTCACGATCATGGGCAATGGTGTCCTAAGAATAATTTTGCCTATACTATTTTGGGTTGGAATCTGGTCATTTTTAGATGGGAAAATCTTTAAAAAAAATAATGTTTTAATGAATACTTTAATATTATAAATAAATTTAACATCATCCCAAATTCCACAATTTAATAGTAGTAACTGAATTTTAAAAAATCAATAAAATTTAAAAATAAAAAAAAAAGAGCAAAAAAAAAATAATTAACAAATTTAAAAAAAAAAACAAAAAAAAAAAACAAAAACCAATAAGATTTGTCAAATTTATACCAAGTAATTGTTTCATATATCTGATATAGATCATTTATACCAAGTAATTGTTTCATATATATCTGATATAGATCTAACATTTCCAGTCATAGTATTAAAATGAAGTTAGAAATTGTTCAAATATTTGTAGCAAACACTTATCAAAAAACAAAAACATATTTCCAAAATCAGTATCCTGCGAATCAAAGTAAAATGTGAAAACTGTGCATTTTCTTAAAAGATGGGTGTTTGTTTTTTAACAAGAGATTGTTGGAAGGTTAAGCAAGCGTCATCAATTTGAATAAGAAAAAATTGAATTGCAAAAAAGCTAAAAACAGAAAACTAATAAACTAATAGTCTCATAAACTATTTTTAATTTTTATATTTGTCAAATTTATACCAAGTAATTGTTTGATATATCTGATATAGATCTAACATTTCCAGTCACAGTGCTAGAATGAAGTTAGAAATTGTTCAAATATTTTGTAGAAAACACTTATCAAAAAACAAAAACATGTTTCCAAAATCAGTATCCTGCAAATCAAAGTAAAATGTGAAAACTGTGCATTTTCTTAAAAAATGGGTGTTTGTTTTTAACGAGAGATTGTTGGAAGGTTAAGCCAGAGTGTCATCAATTTGAATAAGACAAAAATTGAATTGCAAAAAAACTAACAACAGAAAACTAATAAACTAATAATCTCATAAACTATTTTTAATTTCATAAACCTTAAAATATCATTTCATTTCATTAATTATAGTCAACTACACTAAAAGAGTAAACTATGATTTTAGCCAGCTATACAATAACTATACTTCTTTCCTCCCTCACATTGCCATCGGAAATTAAACTATAGTATCTGAAACCTTCTGTATCATTGAATCCCAGCTTTGAGAGGGTCGGCAGTCTTATTGGATTCCTTGTAAATATGCATCAGGTTGAATTCCTCAAATTCTGTAACAGTGTCCAGATTCGATCTCTCCTTCCCTGAATTCTGGAGGGTCGAATGCAGATAAACCAAAAAAACGATCTATTATTGCTTTTGAATCCCCGTAGATATGGTTGGGATGGCTGGCTTATAGCCTTTCCACGCGGGTTAGACTTAGGGTGCATAAGCGTTGCTTGGCAGCATATAGTTACTATTTCATCTCGCTGAGTTTTGCTCATTCGCTAGATTATATAATGTAATATATTGCTTTTTCAGCGGAAATGCTCTTTTCCTCTTTTAAATCCCCATAGATATGGTTGGGATGGCTGGCTTATAGCCTCTCCAAGTAGGTTCTACTCATGGCGCATGAAGCGCTGCTTTGCAGCATATAGTTACTATTCCTTTTCCCCTTTTGAATCCCCGTAGATATGGTTGGGATGGCTGGGTTATAGCCTTTCCACGCCGGTTTGACTCATGGTGCATGAAGCGCTGCTTCGCAGTATATAGTTATTATTTCATCTCGCTGATCCGCCAGATTATATAATATAATATATTGCTTCTTTAGCGGAAATGCCTTTCTCTCCAAAAAAATTTCATGATCTCTGGCAAACCATAATAAACCCCACATAGCTATTATTTCTACCCTGAAGTTCGTGCCTCTTCCCCATGCCAATGTAGTTTGTAGACGGAATTTTGGCTAAGGCTCAACCATCCCCACATCCACAATGGCCCCGCTCTGCTCTGCCCTGCCGCACCATCAAAGAAACTAGCCGGCAATTTCTTGCAGATTTCAGCCATGTAGTGTCTTCAATGAATTAATGAGTTAGAGATAAGTTCATCACACAGGTTGCTGCCACAGTTACAACAACAGGTGTAAATGCTTCCTTCTACCTGTGCCATATTTCTAACTTGCCCCTCTGTAAACATGTGCACACGCTGAAACTTAAACATAGTTGATGAAGCATTTATTGCCAAAAAAGAAAAAGAAAAGAGGTATTGTCATTTATTATTAATCATTTATTTCCAAACAACCCTGTGTTGTCATTAATGAATAATTTATTGCCAAAACAAACGGGTATTGTCATTAGCTGGGCTCTCTGTGCCGGAGACAGGCATTTTTTTGAAAAACCAAAAACATTGAATAATCCATCTGCGAAGCTGCCAATCAATCAAAATTCCAGTGGTTGCATTTCAATTTTGGGTAAGAAATATGCACCTTGCAGCTCTTTAATTAAGAGTATTTAAGGATGTGATAGGTTACAGTTTCATGTTGGTTTTTTGAGGCAGGTCTATTTTTCAATTAACAAAGATGTCATATTTTTTTTTATTATTATCATTATTGTGTTTCACTATTTATTGTTGATAGAAATGATTTTTTCAAAAAGCTTTTGGAATTTTAATTTAGTTATTTATAATTAATAAGGTGTATGGTAAGATTTAAGCTACATGGAATGGCCTAGAATATGATGGTCTATTTTATTATTGTTAGTAAATGATTTGTTTAAAAGGTTTCTAGAATTTTAATTTAGTTATTTATAATTATTAGGTGTATGGTAGGATTTAAATTGCATGGAATGGTCTAGAATATGATGATGAACCAGAGTAAGTGGTAAGTGGTTCAAAATGCGGGGACTTTACAATCTAAATATGATTTTGTTTGGAAATATTTGATATAAGTCTAAAATATTGTTAGTAGTTTGAATATTGTTAGGACTATGTATCATTTATCAATGAGTTAAAGGGTATTACTCTTGATCTGGATGACAAGCTTGTGAGTTTTGATGTGCTCTCCCTTTACACTAACATCCCCATCAATGAGGCCATTGAAGTCCTTAAGCGTATTACGGTCCTTATACGACTAGATTAGTTGACATCTGTCTCACCTCTACTTTCTTCTCTTTTGATGGTGAATTCTATGAACAAACTTGTGGTGTCGCCATGGTTTCCCCTCTCTCTCCAGTGGTGGCTAATCTATTCAAGGAGGATTTTGAATTAAAGGTATTGGCCTCTTCTCGTCTTCTGCCTAAGATGTGGGGGAGGTTTGTAGATGACACTTGTGTCATCTAGTCCCATGGTAAAGAAGAATTGGACATGTTTTTCCTTCATCTTAATAATTAGTTTGGTTCCATAAAATTCACCATGGAATTTGAAAGCAATGCTAGTTTGCCCTTCCTTGACGTCCTTCTTTCAAGGAATGGTGATGACTTTTTTTCTCATCAAGTCTTAAGGAAAAAAACTCACACGGAGCAATATCTTCATGCTAATTCTCATCATTTTCTGACCCAAAAGCTTCGTGTTCTCAACACTTTAGCAACTAGAGCTTTAAGAGTTTCTGATGGAAACCATCTTAATGATGAGAATGCGCACCTCTTGAATGTTTTCTTGAATGCACACCATTGTACTAAGGCTTTCCTGAAAGCCGAAAAAACTCCCAAGGCTAGGATTGAACCTAAGGATCGTTTTTATGGTGTTCATCTCCCTTTTATCCAAGGGACCACTGAAAAAATTGTGTGGATCCTAAGGAAGCATAAGGTTCCTTCAACCTTTAGACCTATGAATACCATTCAAAGCTCTCTAAGATCTGCGAAGGACCCAGTGGACCCTAAAAATATGAAAGGTGTTTATGTTATCCCTTGCTCTTGTGGGACCCCCTACATAGGTGAGACATGCCGCTCAATTAATCAAAGGATTCGTGAGCACGTCGTTGACATCAAGCATGGCAGGACCCACTACTCTGCTTTGGTTGAACATGCAGATAAAACTAAGCATCACAACTACATTGAGGAGGCTCGGGTCATTGCCAGGATTAGTCATTTCCATCATCGAAAATTCAAGGAGGCCTTAGAAATCGAAAAACGGCCCACCAATTTGAATAGAGACAATGGTTGGAATATTAGTAGAAGTTGGGTCCATGTCCTATCCTCCTAATCCTAATTGTTTTTAGGTTCTTTAATTTTCCTCTAAGTTTTTGTGGGCTTTTGTTTTTTCTTAAGTTTTAAAAAAATTCATGTATCGTCTTGTTCTTTTACCCATTATATATTTATATATTTTGGTTTGTCTTAAATTTGATTGTATGGCTTTTATACTTTAGTCTCTCTTACTTGGATTATCTTTGGTTGAATTTTATTTATTTATGATTTTCATTTCTATTTAATTTTTAGTTTATTATAAGGTCCTACTTCCTAGGATTTGGACTCTTTTACCTTTTTTGACTAAGCTCCTTAGTTAATGTTTAACTTGGTTATTTTTCTATTTTAAACTAGAACTTATCCTATTGTTAATTACTAGAGTTGGTTCCTGGTATTTAACGATATTATTTATTATTTAAATAAATAATATTTTTTTAGTTAGGCGTTTATGTTGGTTGATAATTAAAAAAAAATTGACTTCATTGATATTTGACTTTGTTTGTCTAATTCCTTTTATTCTTTAAAAATATTTTTTAACATAG
>APFE031663718.1:0-22457 GCA_000404065.3 Pinus taeda | reverse complement strand
ATTTTATGGTTTTTTTTTTTAGTAATATGAGATGTATCATGAAAAAGTGAGAAAGATGCCTATGAACATTTACAAGCCATTTAATTGATATGGTTGCACTAGTATATATGATGAATTGGGAGGATGATGGAGCGATCGGAGAGGAGGCGAGGGTTTGAAAGCGTAGGATAATCAGTGAGATTTCGAGGTTGCAAGTGCTTAGTAGTTTTGAAGGTTGTTAGAAGGCTTGAGATAGTGGGGAGGAGGTAGTTCACAAGAAGCACAGCCATGTCAAGAGGTTTTTACTGTGGGTAAAAAAAATATTACCAGCGGTCTAGGGTTTTACTATGAAGAAATAGAGGTTTCAGTCACACATATGATGGTTTCCACTGCCGTGGGAGTTAGAGACAACTCAGTAGGTCTAAGGAACTGATTGGGACTCAATTGAAGCCTTTCTAGTGGGTATTTCGGGGTTTTTTGTGCCTCAAAAAAGTTTTAGGGAGCCAGATCAACTTGGACCTAGCCATGGGGCTCAAGCTTAATCAGATCGAGGGTTTGTGGAGGTTTGGAACTGTGTCAGAAGCAGGGGTTTCTTTCAGTGGAATATTCCATGGGAAGCATCCAGATCTCCCTGTGGTGGCACTAGAAAAGGTAGAGAGCATTCCCTCGATTGGGCTTCTTTCAGACATCATCAATTATCACCTAGGTGGACGTAGGGATGGAGGCATTGTGTAAACCTTTATGGAGGGTTCCATTGATAATCCTTTCAAGGCAAGAGGGGGAAGTGGGTTGAGGTTGCACATCCCTTCTCGATAGCTAAAAAGGGGAAGAATATTTTGACAAACGATGTGATTGGGATTTCCTTGGAGCAAAGGTTAGCGAAGGAGGGGAATTAAGAAATAAACAAGGGTGATCAGATTTAGGAGGAAGGGGATATAGATCGTAGTCTGGGAACATAGATGAAAGGGTGACAAGGAGGAGGTTAGAGGAAGAGGAAAATAAAATTTAACAAGTCAAGGGAAAGAGTAAAGAGACTGGTTATGGGAGAAGATGTGCAGGTGGAGGAAACCCTAGCCATGATAGAGAAAGTCACCATAGGGAAGGCCAAGTTTCATTACTTTAAGATTGAAATGCTGAAGAAATGGCTAACTTCAGAATGGGGGATACTCATGTGAGGGTGATAGAGGTGGTCAAACTAGCACAGGGTTGGTTCATGATGCGGTTTGAAAATGTTGAAGCGTCTTCATAGGTGCTTAATAGGAATTGGAGCATTGATTTGACTCTAGTAGTGCTCAAAAGATGGTCCCCCCCTTTTATGCCAACACAGAGAAATTGGAGAAGGTACCATTCTAGGTACACTTGCTAGGGATTCTAATCCATTTCTAGACTTTGGATGTATTAAGCTATCGAGAACATGTTGGAGGATTTATTGGAGGCAGAAATGTCGTTTAAGGAAACAAACTTTCAGACGGTGGTGAGAATTTTTGTCTGCTTAAATTTTAAAGAGGGGTTTTTCAAAGACCTGGAGATTTATCACCGAGGTTTTTCTTATCATCAAGATCTGGATCATGAAGGGTTTACCTTCCACTATATGAGGTTCCATAGAAAAGGAAACATTGTGAGAGATTTCCCACTCTTGTATAATGGTAAGAGAAGCAACAAAACGAGAGGGGATGAGTAGCAATCAAGGTCACCTAAGACAGAGATAGATACTCAGTGAAAGTCGTCTTCTCTAGTTTCACAAGATGATGTGGGTCATCCCTTAGAGGTTAGGGCTCATATGGACAACGAAACCAGTGAGAATGGAGATTGTGGAGGAACTAAAGGAGTGAAAGGATGACGAAGCTTCGATGGTTGTGGACGCGACACCTCTAGGTAATGGTACACTCCCTACTCCAATCTCTTGTATTATTAATGCCATTATAAAATTAGAGATGGGGCCTGGTCCTTCCTGTACCCGGGTATCTTCAAGTATGTGTTGATAATCGTCCTCCCCTGATGTTTGCGGTGTTCCCTTGCCCAATAGTCCTCATATAATGTTCTTCCCCTTGCCCGTCAATGAGGTATTCTCTGAGGAAAGACTCGTGGAGTTCCTCCCATTACAATTTACGATCCAAGTCTAGTAAAGGGGAAAATGGCAAAGGGATAAGGGGGTATGGGGTCTATGTCTCCACTCCCATTTGGGAAAGGGATGAGAGGTCAAAAGTCCCATTTGTCCAAAGTAAAATGGAGAGCTTGAATAGACATAGTTGATGAAAAATATTTTCGATTGAAGGGGTGATTGGAGCAGTGTGAATCATTGAGAAGGCTATAACATGATTTTTCTATCTTTTAATTGTAGAGGGTTGGCTAGTTCACCCAAAAAACTAGCATTTAGGAGACTCATTCAGGCGAAGAGGTCGGATATAATCTTCCTACAAGAGACACTGGGGGATGCTGATAAAATTTCCAAAGTTTTGAACTCCCTTTTGCCAAGTTAGTCCTTTTTTGGGCTGGATGCAAGAGGGAGATCTATGGGACAAGCGATAGGGGTTATTTTGAATACTTGAAACTGATTAATCGTTGGGAAGATACAATTGTTTTAGGATTGGAATCCTTCCATGTAGATTTGGGGATAAATATTATAATAACCAATGTATATGGCTTGTGCATGGAATATGGACCTTTCTACGAGAGTTTGATGAAGAAAACTTACAGGAAGCAAGATTATCCTATAATGGGGGGTGATTTAAATTTATCCCTTGGGGTAGTGGAGGTTTGGGGTCCCCATGCACATCCTGATTCTATGATAGATTTTTTCACACAGCTACTGATGGAGAATGGCTTACTTGATGTGAATTTGGTTAAGTATAAAACTACTGGGAGGAATAAAAGAGTAGGGGAAGCACTAGTGGCCAAGCACTTGGACCGCTTCCTTATGTTAAAAGTTCTATCAAAAACAAAACAAAAAACCCATGAGGAGGATAGGCCTATTGATCCCCATTTTGTGGAGAAATTGAAAATAATTAAGAAAGTAGTCAAGTAGTGTTCCTATCATAAGAGGCTAAAGGATGAAGAGGAACTCAAAAGAGTGGAGAATGAATTAGCGAGGAAGGAAGGAGAGGATGGGGGAGGTTTTGTTACAGAGGAAGAGAAGAAGATTAGTATTGGGTTGGAGGCCACAAAATAGAAATACTAAAATACATGGAGGAAACCTAGAGAAAAAAGAGAAGAGTTATCTAGTCACAGAGTAATGACAAAAACATTAAATTTTTTTCAAAATTATGTTAACGGGAGGAAGAACAATAACACAATTTGGGAGTTGGACATGCCAAAGGGGGGCAAAGCTACTTCCTTCACTAAATTAGCCACTTTGGTCAAAAATCACTTTGGTAATCTATTTAAGGCCTCTTCAAAAGCATCCATTGCGGAGATAATCCTTGTTTCACAATCCTTTCCTCTCTTCTTAGAGGAGGAGGAGGAAAACATGAGATTAATGGAGTCGGTCATAGACAAAGAACTACAGGGGATGCTCCAAGGAATATAGAAAGAGAAGAGTCTGGGCTTGGATAGGTGGATGGTGGAGTTCTTTCTCAGCCTATATGATATTTTAGGAGTTGATCTTCTCAAGGTCGTTGAGGATGCTTTTGGGAGGATATTGGACCCTTTTAATTCAACCTTTATAGACCTTATTCCAAAATTTGATAATCCTAGGTCCTTTGAGGACTTTAGGCATATTTCATCATGTAATTATATTTACAAGATTATTTCCAAGATCATAGAAAACTGAATTCGATCTTGTCAGATAAGGTCTCTAAGGAAATTTTTAGTTTTTTGGAAGGGATACAAATTCATGAAGCCATTGGGGTGGCTCAAGAGGGGTTACACAGTTTCAAGATCAAAAAATTGAAAGAGACAATAATCAAGATAGATCTCTCCAAAGCATATGATAAGGTAAATTAGACCTTCAAACGTTTTTTTTTTAACTCATTTGGGTTTTGAAGTACCATTTATAAATTGGGTAATGAGTTGCATTACCTAAGTTGCATTCACAATTTTAATCAATGGAGTAACATCACATTTCTTCTAGGCACAATGTAGTCTTCAACAGGGATGCCCCTTGTCACCTTTTCTCTTTCTTCTGGTGGGGGAGGGGCTTGGTCAATTATTACTTGAAGCAAAAATAAGGGGGGCTTGAGGGGCGTAGACGTGGCGGATGGGCTGACCATCACTCATTTATTGTTTGTCGATGATATTCTTTTGTTCAACAATGGATCTCAGGAAGATATGGTAGCCCTCAAAAAAGCCTTGATCATCTTTCAAAAAGCCACGAGAATGCAATTCAATGTGAAAAAATCCATGATTTCTTATTAGGGGGTTCTAGCAGGTGAAATTAGAGCTTTTATGGTTTTATTTCCTTTCAAATCAAGCCATTGGAGGAAGGGCTAAAATACTCGGGCTTCCATTTAAATCTTAATATGTACATGAAAGAGAATCGGACATGGTTGTAGCACAAATGGAAAAATTCTTAAACATGTGGAGCTTCAGGTGGTTTTAGAGAGTAGGGAGGATAATCCTTATTAAATCAGTGTTAGAAGCTATTTTTTTTCTTCTGGATATCGCTCACTTGGATCCCCAAATGTATTTTGGATGTTATGAGGAAACTATGTAGTTAATTCTTATGGTTTGGTACAAAAGAGGATCGGGTTTTCCCATGGGTCTGATGGGGCAAAATCATAGCTCCCAAAGCATGGGGAGGATGGGGAATCAAGAATCTACAGCTTTTCTCAAATGCTTTAGTAGCCAAAGTTGGGTGGAGACTCTTGGATACAAGCACCCTATGGATAGCAGTGGTATACCAAAAATATATTTTTCCTTTAACTCTAAAAGAATGGATCAAGAAGCGTAATAAGAGATAAACAAATGGATCAGTGGTTAGGAAAGTGGTGTTGGCTTCTTTCCTAATGATTGGAAGATGGCTCACATGGAAAGTAGGAAATGGAGAGAAGCTAAGGGTATGCATTGATCCTTGGATCATATGTGCAAAGGAGCACAAGTTTCCAAGATACCTTGTCATAGCTTTGAACAAGAATGAATGGATTTTTCAAAGTCAATTTATTGATTTGAACAATATTACCATATGGAAACAAGGATGGATGGGCGTTGAGTATATTTAGTTTATAAAGGCTCACAAACCACTCTGGAAATAATTCATCAAAGCCTTAGATAGATTGCATATTAAGATTTGTGACCAAGAGGACACCAAAGGCATGTTATGTTCACCTAGTGTCTACCTCCAGGAACGAGAATACAATTTGGTGGTGGGAAAAGCTTTGGAGACTGAAATGTCTTGCCAAGGAAAAAGTCTTTCTATGGTGTCTTTTGGAGAATAGGATACCGCCATGGGAAAATCTCCAAAAAAGGAGAAAGGAAGGGTCGAGTTGGTGCATAGTATGTAAAAACATTGAAGAGGCTATAGACCACCTCTTCTTGGATTGTCCCTTTCAAAAGGTGGTATGGATAGAGTGCAGGAGTGATTTGGGTGGTTTTCCTAAATGGCAAGGTGAATACTTTAAGCAAGCACGGAAATTTTGGTGGTAAAATGTCCATGAAAAATATCTTCAGAACTTACCCCCCTTGATCTGTTGGGGAGTATGGATCACGAGGAAAAAATCAACATTCCAATACATGGTTTCTTCACCAAATATGGTGGCAGCAACCATATTGGTCATTTAATTGCTTATTCCTAGTTTGGAGAATGAACCAATTCTGTATATTATTATAGCTAAGGAAATTGATCACTTGTTCCCTTGGGCATATTTTGATGGAGCATCTGATGGGAACAATGCTTATGGAGGGGGAATAGTCTTTTATATGCAGGAAGATCATGTGTTCAAACACCAGGTTAGTCTAAGACAAGGAACCAATAACTTTGTAGAACTGCTCTTGTTGAAATTATTACTTGGCTTTGCAGTTGAAAAGAGTTGTCAGAGACCTCATATTTTTAGGGATTCTTTTCTAGTGGTTGATTGGTTTAATGATGTTCATAGATTTTGATTCTTATTCTCTTATTCCATTGCTTGAAGAGGCACTATATTAAAATAATCCTTTGACTTCATTACTTTTTGTCATATCTACAGGGAGAGGAAATTTTTGTTAGATTCCTTCTCTAAAGGGTGGGTGGGACAAGCTCCTGGTTCATGGATGGTCACCGAGCTGCTAGATGGCCACACACAGGAATATATATATCCTCCCTTCTGGTAGAGGGATGAATTCTCATCTACGTGTCAGCGTTTTTCTAGTTTCCAACCTAGTTTCTTTTATCAGTTGATGAAGATAGAGGAATAAGGTTCATGATGATATCAATTTTTGTATGTGTAAATCTTGGGTCCTTTAATGGAAAATGTTGTTATGTTTATAAAAAAGTGAATCTCATATGCTTATCAGTAGATATGAATAGTTAGTTACTAGCTTATGGTTTCAGACAATCAGAGCATATGGTTGATGATTTTCATTTTGTTTAGAGAAACATTTTTTGTATATCTATGATAGCTCACTACAACAAAATCTTGTGATTAGTATCCCTTTTTGCTTCCTTTTTTGCATTGAGAGCCCATTTTTGGTGTTATTTACATCCATTTATCAAATATGTTGCAAAACTTGACGCAAAAATTGCATCAATTTTTGCCCCAAGTCTTGCACCAAGTTTAGCACCAAGTATTGCACCAGGTTTTGCATGAGGTTTTGCATAAGCTTTTGCACTAGCTTTTGCACCAAGTTTTGTGCCATTCTTTGCACCAAGTTTTGTGCCAGGTTTTTCATCAAGTTTGGCACCTAATTTTGTTTCACCTACTTTTGCATCCTTTATTCCATCCACTTTTTTGCACCTACACTTGCATCAACTTTTGCATCATTTTTTGCATCCCTCTTTGCACGAAGTTTTGCGTCGTGGTTTGTGCCTAGTTTTTCATCTACTTTTGTTGCATCCACTTTTGTATCTTGTTTTGCATCCACATTTGCATCTTCTATTGCATCCATTATTGTGTCCACTATTGCATCCACTTTTGTTGTGCCACAATTTGTGCCTAGTTTGGTGCCTACCTTTGCACCCACTTTTGCTTCTAATTTTGCATCCACGTTCACATCCTCATTTGCGTCTAAGTTTTCATTTACTTTTGTATCTAGTTTTGCGTCCTTTTTTGTATCTAATTTTGCATCAAGTTTTACATCAGGTTTTTCACCTTGTTTTGCATCTACTTTTGCATCAACTTCTGTTGCATCCACTTTTGTATCCAATTTTGCATCCACTATTGCACCCATGTTTACATCCACTTTTTCATCCCTATTTGCATCAAAATTTGCTTCGTTTTTCACATTTATCATTGCATCCACCTTTGTTGTGCCACAATTTGTGCCATGTTTTGCATCTATTGTTGTGCCCACATTTGCTTCCACTTTTGAATCCACATTTCCATCCTCTTTTGCATCAAATATTGCATCTTTTTTTGCATCCACTTTTGTGTCAGGTTTATGTATCAATTTTTGTGTCTTATTTTGTATCTACTTTTGCATCTACTTCTGTTCCATCCATTTTTGCATCCAATTTTTTGTCCACAGTTGCACCCATGTTTGCGTCCACTTTTGCTTATTTTTTTGCGTATTATTTTGCATCTTTTTTTTTTCCTACTATTTCATCCACTTTTGCATCTAATTTTGTTGTGTCATGTTTTTCACCTACCATTGCACCGACATTTGGTTCTACTTTTGCATCCACATTTGCATCCTATTATTTGTCTAAGTTTGCATCAAATATTGTGTGTGTTTTTGCATCCCCTTTTGCATCCACTTTTACGTCAAGTTTTGCATCAGGTTTTTCATCTCATTTTACATCTACTTTTTCACCTACTTCTATTGTATCCACTTTTGCATATAATTTTGTGTCCATTGTTGCATCCATGTTTATATCCTTTTTTCATATTATTTTGCATCTAAGTTTTCCTCTATTTTGCATCCAAGTTTATGTCCTTTTCTGCATTCATTGTTGCATCCACTTTTTCTTACCACAATTTGCGCCAAGTTTTGCACCTACTATTGCACCCATCTTTGCTTCCACTTTTACACCCGTGTTTGCATCATATTTTGTGTCCAAGTTTGTATTGGCTATTGCATCTTTTTTTCATCCACTTTTGTGCTGGGCTTTGCGTCTTGTTTTGCATCTACTTCTATTGAATCCACTTTTGCAACTAATTTTACATCCATTATTGCACCCATTTTTACGTCTACTTTTGAATCCATTTTCCAACACTCATCAATTTTTTTCATTGATGGCATTTCTTATGATATTGACAATTATGAACAATATATGATAATGCCAATAATCATTACAACGACGATAATGAAGATGGTGATGATGACATGAATGGTGATTGTGATGATAATGACAATTATGATAAATACGATGGTGGTTATAATGAAAATGACAATCATGATGATGATGATGATGATGATGATGATGATGATGATGATAATGATGATGATGATGAGTTAATGACCTTAGAAAATGTTCCCAGTTTTAAATGTTTTCATTGTCTTTATCATAATCATTATCTTTGGTATCATCATTCAAGTCATCATCACCTTATCATCATTATTATCATTGTCATCTAGGTCATCATCAACAATAATAATGGCAGGAATGATGATGACGATGTCGATGATCATGATTTCCATGACGACAATGACAACAATGATGATAGAAATTACATTAATGATGATGATGGGGATAATGAAAAGGATAATGACAATGATAATGGTGGTGATGATGATCATCATCATCATCTCTAAAAAATAGAGTTTTTATTTCTCATGCATATATCATATGTGTCCTAAACAACCCTTTTCTAACACTCATCACATTTTTTGGGTTGATGATATTTCTTACGATGCTGATAATTATGAACAATTAATGAAAATGTTGATAGTCATGATGATGACGATGATGAAGATGGTGATGATGGCATGAATGGTGATTATGATGATAACACGAATGATGACAATAGAGATAACAATGGTGGTGGTGTTGATGATGATAATTAAGGTGATGAAAATGATTATGATGATGCCAATGACCTTACAATCTTATGGATTCATGAACTTACTAGTTTCAAGACCATCTTTTGCATACATATTACACACAGTTTTCATGTACCTCAATTTACACACAAAAAAAGGAAATCTTTTGTAATATAGTAAACAATAATCACTCTCTAGTTGGAGAATACATGGCTTATTTCTTATCTTTTCCTACTCCCCTGCACATTTCATGGTTCTCAACATCTTGTTCTAACAATTTGTCCTTTTTCTTCATGCTACATGCTATATATCTCCTCTTGTTTGAAGAAAGGTTATTCTCCATTTGACTTTTTGATGTTTAACCAAAACACCTTAGTTTATTTATGCTAGCCATATATGGTTTGATAACTTACTCATACTATATGAATCCTTTTAATCTCATATATTTATTGGACATATATCAAATTATATAACACGTGTCATTATAGAACCCTTCCAACATTCTATAAATGATTAAGATGGCACATCGCCCTTTTACCTTGGGTCGTGGTTTTCATGGAACAAGAGGTGAGTCGTCACATTGCACCAATTGCATCCAATTATTCTAATGCTTTAAAGAATTGAAAGACATATGAATCACACTCAGAGCTTGAGGTAGTCCAACTAATTATCAAACTCTTCAATCTATACTTGAAAGATGATGACCCCCTTTCCCTAACTTCTGAAATCAAAGCTATTATGCATAATGTAGAAGCCACCAAAGTTAAAATGGATGTTCCTCTCACAAAAATTTTCAAGGCACTATATCATGGCTATGTCCTACACATATTCTCTTAAATCATTACAATCTAGTGGCCAACTTAAATAGATTACTTTTTACACTCCTATGGAGAATTTTATAGAAAGAGAGAAAGCTTTTGGGAAGAGGAAGATAATTTCGCATTCTTTCTGAAGAAGTTGCGTGCCTTGCACAGAAAGAGAAGAATAATATACACGATTCTTCTAGAGGAAAAGGTGACAAAATAAGACATGGAAAGAAGAATAAAAAAGGCAAGGGGGGAAAACATTACCAAGGAGGAGAGATGATCTTCCTTGTATACACTGTAATAGAAACGGATACACTACATCCACATGCAAGCTCTCTTGGGATAGGATCAAGAAAGAAAGAAATGAAGAGAAAGGTAAAACACCAGACTCATGGAAAGGTAAAGCACATGAATATGCTCATTATATTATGGCACATTACAATATTGGAGTAATTGAAGACATGTTTAATAATTCATTTGCTCGATGGAAATATGCATGGTTTCTTCATATAGGTGAAACCTGCCACATGACCTTTCACAAAGATTAACTTTGAATATTTCAGTGACATTGTCGATGGAGCAATCTACTTTACGAAAAATTCAAAACTCAAGCCATCCAGAATTGGCACCATCATGCTGAAACTGCCTGGACTCCGTGACTTTATTTTGCATGATGTTCTCTACTTCCCATGGTGGTAAAGAAACTTGTTGTACTTGGTTCACATCTTCTAGAAAGTACACTCCATTCACATGTTTGATGGAAAATTTGAAGTGAGAAAGCCATCAAACAACTCACTTGTCATGCTGGGAATGGAAGAAGAAAGAGTTGCAAGGAACATCTACTCATGCACATAACCATGCATACAACTCTTAGTATAATGAGGTACATTTCCATATAATATTTTATGGCATGCAATATTTAGACATCTAAACTATGACAATCTTCGTGTATTGAAGAGAAACGATGTTACTAGTTTTCCAACCATTACAAGGAAACTTAAGCAATGTGATTCTTGTATCTTATGAGAACATAACAAACAATCATTTCATGATTCTATTTCTAGAGCACATAGAAAGATTGAACGGATTCATTCTGACTTGTGTGAACCTAGGCCTATTCCTTCCACAAATGTAACTAAATATATGATGACTACACCAGAATGTGTTGGGTATATCTGTTGAAGAATAAATCTGAATCTTTTGAAAGTTTCATGCATGGATTGAAAATGATACATGTTACCATATTGGATCTATGTATTGATAATGGAAAAGAATATACTTCAAATGAAATTGGAAACTATCTTCGCTAGCATGGGATTCAACATCAAACAATTGTGCCTTATAATCCTCAATAGAATGGTGTAGGTGAAGGAATGAACATGACAATCTTAAATATGGTTCGTTTAGTGTCTCAAATATACACAAGTAGATGATTGTAGATTGATTAGATACACTAATTCAGATTTTTATGGAGATAAGGAAAATGGAGTATCTACTTCAGGTTATGTTATGAGTGTTGGATCAAGAGTTGTCACTTGGAGGTCACACAAACAATCAGTTCCATCGGATCTTTTGGTGTATTGAATGGGGCAAGGGGACATAAAGGTAGCATGGATGGGTATAAGTGATAGGTTCAAGCATGGTTTATTGAGATATATAATCCTAGCATTAAAGAATGAGAAGGGGATTTAGGACCTCATGGCATAGGGGCTAGGGCGCCTAGAGGGGAGGAAAGGAGATCACATGATAAGGGAACCCCTCATAGTTTTGATAAGGGTATTAGCGGCCCCATTATCACAACCCATAATCCCTTAATCCATAACCACTAAATTCCTTGCCTCCTTAACCCAAAAGCCACAATCCCTTAACCCCTACACTCATAATTCATAACCCATTAACCCCTTGATCCCTTAAACCTTAAGCCACTAACCCCTTAACCAGTAACCCCTAACTAAGAATCCTTGAACCCCCTAATATCTAACCCCTTATCCTCTTAAATCTTGACCCTTAACCCCCAATCCTTAAACCCTTAGCTTGCTAACACCTAAATCCCATAACCCTTAAGTACTTGACCCCTAAATCCCCTTACCCCTAAGCTCTTGGTGTTTAACCCTTAACCCCTAAATCCCTTAACCACTAAACCATTAACCTTTAACCCATAAATCCCCTAGACCTCAACCCCCTAACCCCTAAACCCCCTAATCCCTAACCCTTTACCCTTTACCCTTAACCCTTGACTCCTAAACCCCTAAACTCTTACAACACCTAAGACATTATCCCAAATCATAGGCTCCCCAACACTAATATTATTGGTCATATTAGGTTTTTGTTTGCTAAACCCTCCAAATAAAACATTGAAGCACTACTAGGGTCTAAGGAAAAGAGCCGCAAGGTTCCTAAACCTTATCTATCATTTTATGGACAGTCACATTTCCCCCAAATATCTTCCTCGTATTTTCTTTCAAAGGGAAACAATACAGTCTTCTAATGTCCACAAATGCACCTAAGTTCATAGGAATAAAGTAAGGTTCATTTTGAAGCTAAGAGAACTTCTCTGACTTTTGGTGTGGTTTGACCCTCATTTTAGAGAATATATGAAAAAGCTTGCGAGAGCATGACCTACTTTTAGGATGATTATTGTGTGTCTCTTCAGAGAACTTAGGTTATGAGGAGATGCTCTTCACTCCCTTCAATATCTATAAATAAGAAATAAGCCTCTTCATGTGAGCATTCAAAGTCTTGGGTAAGAGTTAGTCTTCTAAACTATTTTCTCTTTAAGCTTCGTGCCATTCCGTGTCTAGGAAGAGTTTGACGAGCCTACCCAGGTATATGAGAGAATGCCTAAGAACCTAAAGTGACGGGACTTTAATAGTGAAGTATGAGTTTGTCTATGAAATGAAAACTCCCATTAAAAATACTTCCAAAGTCTAGACATTATGGTCATTCACTATTTAAACTTGAAAGATGCATGATCATTAAAACAAGGGTAAATTCATATTAGCAACATATCTATTATATATTTTAAAAATATTTAAAAGAATTGAAATATGAAAGTCCTGGTATTAAAAACAGAAAAGTCAAAATTACAATAATCGAATACTAATATATTTTAAATTATGTTTTATGTTATTAAAATTATTTTTATTTATTTAGTTCCTTTATGTTATAGTAATATAATATGATGTTCATTAGTATTGTATGCATCATTTCATTTAAAATTAAGTTCAATTAATATTAATTAATTTATTAAAATTATTTAATATCACATATTATTTATAATATATTATATATTAATCTTTATTTTTTTGCTTTGTATGGTTCACGGTTCTCAGATATCCGTGATTGCTACGTCCACAAAATATTTGTACCAAGCCGATCTACACAAAAAGATCACTTCCTATCATCTCAACCATGGAGCTTGACCCTAAGAGTGTCGAAAGAATTGAACCCATGACCTCTTGATAGAAAAGGTGCTTTAACAACAAGGACTTGAACAACTGGGCTAACCCTTGGGATCTTCATCTTGTTATTAATGTTACATATATTAATTATGGTGAATGAGTATCATGTTGAAGTAATTTAGGTGAAATTCAGGATTAAATCTTCTCCGACCATTATAATAACAATAATATATCTAACCACCCACAAGTTGGATATACTAATAATTTATAATTTATCAAGAGTGGAGATATCGTATGGGTAGGAGAACCCACTCTTTGAGCCTCATCACAACGAATGAAACACGTCCTTTGGAATTGAAATCAGGTGGATGAGAGAACAAGCCTTACTTCTAATAACTTGAGCTGTCAAGTTGATATTACAAAAAACATTACATCATTATAGATTTTTAAGAAATTATGATGTAAGCGTCATCATGTCTCCTCATTAATCCTACTTTATTAATATGTGTTCTTAAATTGAAAATGGAAAGGAATGAAGGATCGAAATACCATAATAATTTTAATTTCAACCATCCAACAATTTAAACCCTATTAAATTAAGTTTCATTTAATTTTAACCACTTTTATTAAAACCAATAAACTATCCATCTTCATGATTTTTCATCATGAATGAGACATAAAATTGGCATATGAATTTCTTTTGTTTGTGGGACAAAACCTCTAAATTGAGAATGGTAGAGAATTGAAGGATTGGATAAAATATATTAATTTTTGTTTGTTTGTTAGGTAATGTGAGTCTTGAGATGACTGGCATGTCTAACCTATGGCTTGAGTAACTGCAACCTTGAGGCATCTAAGTCGTCAAAATCACTCAGGGATCACCCCTGGCCTAGGCCACACGAGCCCTTAGGATGACTAGATTTTTCCCCACTAAATTTTGAACCAATTACCTTTTCACCACGGAGTGCCTTAACAGAGCACCTTGCCACCATTTATTCTACACCCTGTAGGTGGATGACAATATATTCACTACAACAAAACCTTGTGATTAGCATCTCCTTTTGCTTCCTTTTTTGCGTCTAGATCCGATTTTTGGTGCTATTTGTGTCCATTTATAAAATATGGTGCAAAACTTGATGCAAAGTTTGCACCGCGTTTTGCACCAAGTCTTACATCAAGTTTAGCACCAGGTATTGTAATAGGTTTTGCACCAGATTTTACACCAAGTTTTACGCCAGGTTTTATGCCAAGTTTTGTGCCATCCTTTGCACCATGTTTTACATCAAGTTTGGCACCTAATTTTGTTTCACCAACTTTTGTATCCTCTATTGCATCCACTTTTTGCGCCTACACTTGCATCAACTTTTGCATCATCTCTTGCATCCTCTTTTGCATCATTTTAAAAATCATTTTTGACATCCATTTTTTCATATTTTTTTGCATCCCCTTTGTGCCAAGTTTTGCATCGAGGTTTGTGTCTAGTTTTTCATCTGATTTTGCATCTAATTTTGTTGCATTGACTTTTACATCTTGTTTTGCATCCATATTTACATCCTCCTTTTCATCTGTTATTGTGTCCACTATTGCATCCATTTTTCTTGTGCCATAATTTTCACCTAGTTTGACACCTCTCTTTGCACCCTTTTTGTTTCTAAATTTGCATCCATGATTGCATCCTCATATACATCTAGGTTTTCATCGACTTTTACATCTATTTTTGCATCCCTTTTTATATCCACTTTTGCGTCAAGATTTGCATAAGGTTTTGTGTCTCATATTACATCTAATTTTGCATCGAATTTTGTTGCATCAATTTTTGCATCCTATTTTACATCCATTATTGCACCCATGTTTATGCCCACTTTTACATCCCTTTTTTCATCTTATTTTGCATTTTCATTTGCTTCGTTTTTTGCATCTATCATTACCTCCACTTTTGTTGTGATACAATTTATGCCATGTTTTGTACTTACTGTTGTACCCACATCTGCTTCCAATTTTGCATCGATCTTCGCATCCTCTTTCGCATAAAATATTGCATCTATTTTTGCATCCACTTTTGTGTTGGGTTTTGCATCTCATTTTGTATCTTCTTTTGCATGTACTTCCATTGCATCCATATTTTGCATCCAATTTTGTTTCTCCTGTTGCACCCATGTTTGCATCCACTTTTACATCCCTTATAACATCTTGTCTTGCATCAAAGTTTGCATTTTTTTGTGTGTCTATTATTACATCTAATTTCTCATCCACTTTTGTTGTTCTATTATTTGTGCCATATCTCATGCATATCGTTGCAACCCACATTTTCTTCCACTATTGCATCCACATTTGCATCCTTTTTTCTGTCCAAGTTTGCATCAAATATTGCTTATGTTTTTTGCATCCCATTTTGAATCTACTTTTACATCCACTTTTGATTCGTCCAATTTTGCAACTAATTTTTTGTCCACTATTGCACCCATGTTTGGCCCATGTTTACATCCCTTTTTCCATCCAATTTTTCCTCATTTTTGCATTCAAGTTTCTGTCTATTTTTTTTTTTTTTACATTCATTGTTGTATTCACATTTGTTTCACCACAATTCATGCTAAGTTTTATGCCTGCTATTGTTCCCATGTTTTCTTCCACTTTTTCATCCATGTTTGAATCCTATTTTGTTTTTAGGTTTGCACCAACTATTGCATCTACTTTTCATCCACTTTTGTGTCAATTTTTATGTCTTGTTTTGCATCTACTTTTGTTGTGTCCACTTTTCATCCAATTTTATGTCTGTTTTTACCCCCATTTTTTTGTTCACTTTTTCATCCCTTTCTTCAACACACATCATATTTTTTGCATTGATGACATTTCTTATGACATTGATCACAATGTCAATAATTACGATGATGATGATAATGAAGATGATGATGATGACATGAATTGCGATTGTTATAATAATGACAATGATGATAAAGACGATGGGGGTTACAATGACAATGATGATGACGATGTTAATGACCTTGGCCATTCTTCCCAATTTTTAAATGTTGTCATGGTCATAATCATAATAATTATCTTTGGTGTCGTCTTCCAAGTCATCATCATCTAATCAGCATTATCATTATTTTCATCTTGGTCATCATCAACAACAATAATGACATGAATGATGATTATGATGTTCATGATGAAGATTACAACAATTATGATAAAAATTATATTAGTTATGACGATGGGGATGATGACAATTATAATAACGATGATAATGGTAGTGATGATGATGATCATCGATCATCTCTAAAAAATAAAGTTGTTTTTTTCTCTTGCATATATCATGTGTCCTAACAACCCTTTTCGAGCACTCGTAACATTTTTTGGGTTGATGATATTTCTTACAATACCTATAATTATGAACAATTGACGACAATGTCCATAATCATGATGATGATGATGAAGACATGAATGGTGATTATGACAATAATGAAATGATGACAATAATGATGACGATGATGGTGGTGATGATGGAAATAATGAAGATGATAACCCTCCCTATAAACTAGGGAGGTACTCATAATGAGACCAAAAAGTACTCTCAAGTTGAAATATTCATATCAGAAGGGTTCTAGATTGATAAGCATCAATGATGATTTACATCATCATAGCCAACATTGTCAAAATAGCAAGGCCTTGACTAATATGTTTATCTCTCCATTAGATCATAGCAGAATGTTAGGAGGCATAAATTTGGACACCACTGCCTCTCTAGGTACTTACCCCACTGGGATGTTCACCAAGTATGCCCTCACATGATCATTTCCTAATCCACTATCATAATATTTGAGACTAGGAAATGTCAATCCTCATGACTATTCTTATCTTGGATTAATGTACTTAAGTTATGGCGGTTAGTCCTAGTCAAAGTACAAATTATCAAGGAATATTGGTCCCAGATGTTTATCCAGTCCGCCATTCTCCCTACTGGTGTCTTTACTAGGCTTACGACTGTTAATCCTGGCCATATTACACGACATATGGATAATATGTTGTCTACCCTCACCCTCTCTCAACCAGAGAGGAGACATCCACAAGCATAAGATTTTCTCAAGAATACCCATCATTTTCATAGAGAATAACATCATTAATTTGTTTTCATCTCATTACGCCTTTATGATTAAGCATTCATAGATTTGTGGCAAAATATTTCCCCTTTTGTCATTTGTGATGAAATAAAATCAAAAAGTGAAAGCCAAAATCATTAAAGTTACACTATAATGATTTATCTAAGTCTAAACTCTAAGGTTGAAGTGAAAATTCATGTAAATGTTATATCTATGAGTTGTGCCAAATTTATGAAAACCTTATTCCCTAATTCCTATATATAAGAAAAAGAAAAAGAAAGAAACCTAAGGCCCAATGAATGGTAGCTCATGTATTCACTCCCTCTTTGGAAAATATATGAATATATACACTCCTAGTCACACTTGATCACATGTTTGTGATGGTTAAATCATGAAATCCTCTTTTCCCCATGCATTTTCACTTCATCATTTAAGCACCTAATTGAGGACCTAGGGAATGTTTGTTGCCTAAGGGTTTCATGTCTACTCTTGGTTTAGTTAGGTCACACTATTGTCAATTTATGTGATGGAGTGAAATACATAAGTTTGTGGAGTTATTAGAACAATGTATTAAGTTAGTCACCACGCACACATGTATTATGTCTCATTGATCCACATGTATGAGTTGGATACTTATTGCTTGACAACCTTAATGGAGACTACTTTATGGCTTTAATGGTATAGCTTACAAAATATCTTGTTAAACATTGTGATTCATCCTTTCTTTTCCTCGAGACACTTGATAATATTGAAGTCACTCCCACTAATCCATGGAGATGGGGAGTATAAATCACCTGTGCTAGAAATAGAATTGACAAATAGAGGTTTTCTATTTGCGATATTGGAGTCATAGACATTGGATACATGGTAGTAGTCCTCGATGTCAATTAACTAAAATTGTATTGTCATAATGAGGAAAGAGGTAAACATACTGGTAACCTTGATGTCCTGATCATTTCAAATAATAACCATTCCACCCAAGTATCTCTAAGAATCAATCACTACTACTTGGAAATTCCTCCCCCATTTGCTAATTATATGAGGTAGAACCTCACTTAATATTTTTGTTTCTTATATCAAAATTATTGATGGGTGCTCTGTGTACCATTTTTCTTTTAGGAGTCTTTGTTTTCCTTTACTATTGAATCCCCTATGTTCTATGAGACTATTTTCATCGAGAATTTACACAGAAAGGAAGTATAATGTGACTAAAAAAACATGTCTCAAGATTTATGTGCCTGGACAATTCCACTTCATGACTCCTATACTTCCTTAACCTGGGACTGAATGGTGAACTTGATGGCATTAAGGGAAATTGACCAATGAAAATCTAAAAAAGAGGTGACTTTTGACTTTATCACATACAATTTAATATACTAAAAAAAATATACATAACAATTTCATCAACCAATGAATCATTAAAAAAAAATCCAAAACAATTTCATCAAGCAATGAATCATTGCATTATAAAATACAACCTATAAACCTTTTGGGAACGTTTTGGTAAACCATGGTAAAAAACCAACATATTTAATATTAATATTTAACAATAATATGGACAATAACACGTTTTGATAAATTAAATAACATATTATCAAGCCTAAAAAATGTCACTAACAGAAAACTATAAATCATGCAACTAATGGAAGTGACCAATCAAGGCCATCATAAGACAATTAATCTATTAGGACCAATATTGATGGGGACAAAGATCTACAAAGGACAAAGGCAAACCTATTTTAACTTTATTGTTTTATTAGGTTCAAGATGAATGTTTCAAGATATAATGAAGAACATAATTAGTTTTATTGCATTAAGAAAACGTGAGCACATTCTATAACTTAGCAAGGAAGAGATGTATAATACCCATCTCAACGACACAACACATCGCATTAAGTTACTTTTTTATATATAATTTAAACTCCTATCATAAAATCACAAATTTAGCATGAATGGAATGTTTAAAATCCATTTTTATAAAAAACAAAATATAATTTTTCTTATAGAAAAAAAAATACCAAAACTAAATATATTTTTTTAAGAAAAAAAAAAAAAATAATAATAATAAAACTAAATATATATTAAAAAACTAAAACATAAGCAACAAAAATTTGAATTTGACACTCTTGTTCACTTTCAGAAACTCATATGGTGAAATGTGATCTCTTTATCCTCATCTTTAGCCTTTTCCTAAAAAATAAAAGCACACAAAAGTGGGAAAGAGCCCTAAAGCATGGGAAAGCTTTTTCCTAAGCACAAAAGCATTGAAAAAGTGGAAAACGCCATTTTTATATGAGGAAACATTATTCGCCCAATTTTTTTTTCCCAAATTGAACTAATGAGAAATTTGGGAAATCTTCATAGCCTTCACTTTCCTATATATTGGAGGCTTGGCCATTAAGAAAATGATGGAAATTCTTGTATTGTCACACTGCGGAGATCTATCTTGAGATGGAGAGTTTTAGAGCTAGGAGTTGGGGGAGGTGCTGCTGCAAATACATATGATTGTTGTAACTTTCCTCCAACTCCTTTATTAATATAGATCAGTTTTTCTTCCTTCCATATGTTTCTATTCATTCTTTTCTTATTCTATTTAAATAATGAATGTATGAGATTTTGGTTTATACTTATTTAATCAATAATATTTATATGTTTTTGATCATTTCGATTATCAAGATATTATGCTATGAAGGTTGCTTTATTCTCTCCCTTATGTGTAGGACCAAGCTTTGGAGCTAGCTAGGAGTGCTTCCTATCTATACTAAAAACTCGAAGAAGAACTGCATGCGAGGACTCACAATAATTCCTTCTCTTTTTCTTAATCTATACTCTACATCTTGATTTACTAAGAATTTCGAGCCTTAGAACAACCTTTGTCTTAATTGGTCTATCCTAGGTTTTCGGGATGAAGTGAGATGGTTTTATGTTCATCTAACCATGCATTAAATCCTACAGCAAAATGATAATTAGAAACTTTAATATATTTCCACTATGTAAATGAATTAGTAAAATGAACCCATAGAGGGGGTCATAAATGGAAATAAAATTAAAACTCTAAACAAGAAGCCAAAAGTGGATGTAACAATGGATGCAAAATTCGGACTAGAATTGGATGTTAAACTAGCCATAAAAACAAGATGCAAACAATGACACAAAAAGGGTTTTTAAAGTAAAATTAAAAAACGGTGCAACACTAGACACAAAGAAGGGAACAAAATAGGGCATATGAAAGGATACCCAATTGGGCGCAAACCAAGTATGCAAAAAAGGACACCAAAATGAGGATGCAAAGAATGGTGTAAAATTAGGATGCAAAATTGGGTGTAAAAAGGATGTAAGAAAAGACACAAAACAAGATGCAAAATGGAACTAAAAAAGGGTGAAACCAAGGATGTCAAAAATTATGCATAACTAGATGAAAATTCAAACTAAAATCTAGGTGCAAAATGAGATGCAAATGTGGACATAAAATGTGGCAAAAAAAGGATGCAAATTTGGATACCAAAAATGATGCAAAATTGGATACCAAAAAGGATGAAAATTTGAACATAAAAAATGGTGCAAAATTGGACACAAGAGAAGAAAAAATGGTGCAAAATTGGGCATGAAAATGGCTCAAATTTGGATGCAAATTGAGATGCAACATTGGATGTAAAATAAGGTGCAACAAATCATTCAAAAGTTGGTGCAAAAAAAAATGCAAAAGTAGACGAAAAAAATGGCTCAAAATTAAACGTAACAATAGACACAAAATGGGATGCAAAGGTGGATGCAACACATGGTTCAGCATAGAATTCAAATTTATATGCCCAAAATGATGCAAGAAATGGTGTTTAAAATGATGCTAAATTGGATGCAGCAAATGATGCAAAATTAAATGCAAAATATGGTGCAAAATAGGATGCAAAAAAGGGAGATAAATAAAATGCAAAAATGGATGCAAAATTTGGCACTAAATTAGATTCAACATATGGTGCAAAATTGGATGGAAAAATTGGTGTAAAAATTGCAGAAAAACTGGCGCAAAAATATTTGTAAAAATAAGTACAAAATTAGAAGCAAAAAATGGCATAAGACTAGATGCAAAAATTGGCACAAACTGGATGTAATAAAAGGCACTAAATCAGATGCCAAAGATGGTGTAAAACTCGATGCAAATTATGACACAAAACTAGAAGCAAAAGAATGCCACAAAAAAGGAAGCAAAAAATGATGCAAAAAATGGCACAAAACTAGAAGCAAAACATGTTGTAAAACCAAATGAAAATCTTGGTGCAAAAAATGATGGAAAATTCGACGTAAAAAAATATGCAAAATTGGGCATAAAAAAAGATGCAAAATTTGGTGCAAAAAAGGACGCTTTAAAAATTGTACAATAGAGCCAGATTTAGCACCAGGCTGCTCATCCCAAGTGAGAAAAAAAAGCACTAAAATCTGGTGCTAAATCTGGTGCAAATTGCCTGTTTTGTTGTAGTGATTGTTAACTGGTGTGTTACTTTTTAATTTCAACTATCCAAAAGTTTTAATATTGTTCAATCACATTTTCTTTAATATTTAACTATTTCTTTGAAAGCCAACAATTTATCTATATTTATGACTTAGTCATTATTAATTAGACACCAAGTCCACATTTAAAACAACCCTTTCACACATTAATTTAATAACTAAAATTTATACAAACTATATACTCTACTTATTTTATATATTTTAATGTAGGAAATTGAGAGTATCCTAGTGGTTGGGAGGGCTTAATGATAACTTCCTCACCCTAGGTTCAAGTCTCATTATGATATGATGCTCTAGTGGGAGCCACCTTTGTACTAGTATGTTGATTATGTAACTCTTCCTTGATCATTAATCTAACTAGGACAACCATCTTTAGCTACTATCCATGAATGTAGTTTCCTTATGTCTAAGGAAAACTAGTTGGTTCAAGTCTCATTGTGATATGATGCTCTAATGGGAGCCACCTTTGTATTGGTATGTTGATCAGGGAAAATTTTAAGAAACTCTCTAAATTTATATGTATAATAAATTGGTGAATCCCCATGGTCATATAGAAAATGTTTGCTATTTTTTTAATTATAAATACCATATATAATTTTTTGGCAAATCTTTCCTGA